>JAJMSM010000042.1:0-13404 GCA_030578475.1 Hyphopichia wangnamkhiaoensis
TATGAAAAAAATTTTTTTTTTCTGTTTGTTAGTGATTTCTGCGAAGAGCAGGGTGAAAATTTTTTTTTTTATACTTTTTTTTTTTTTTCTTTTTGTAGTGATGATGGCCAATCCGATATATTTAAAACTTTTCCCAAAAATTTCTCTACTACTTTAATAGTTTTTCTGGCTCCTTTTTTTTTTTCCTTCTTTCTTCTTTTTCTTGTTTGTTAAACAACATTGGAAAATGTCTGCTGCCAGTGAATCTAAATACTCTACTGAAGTGCTTTCCGAGTTATTAAGCAAATTGCAAGTTGCTGATAACAAGGATGAAGCTGCTGCCAACGTTTCTTCTTTCTTGAATTCTTCAATTGTTGAACACGATGCTCCAGTTGAATTCTTCGAAGACTTAAAGAAACAAATCAACAACAAAAAGGATGCTGCTGTTTCCGCTGCTGCTTTGAACGCTTACGCTCACATTGCCTCTGCCAACGCCTTAGCTCCATCTGTTGAACCTTATGTTGTTGCCTTGGCCTCTGATGTTGCTGCTAAAGCTGGTGACAAGAACAAAGATGTTCAAGTTGCTGCCACCGATGCTCTTTTAGCCATTGCTAAAGCCATCACCCCAACTTCCATCAAAGCTTTATTGCCAGCTTTATTAGAAAACTTGTCTTCCACCAACAAGTGGACTGAAAAAATTGCCATTTTACAAGCTGTTTCTCAATTGGTTGATACTGCTAAAGCTCAAATTGCTCTTAGAATGCCGGAATTGATTCCAGTCTTATCTGAAACCATGTGGGACACCAAGAAGGAAGTTAAAGAAGCTGCTCACAAAACCATGACCAAATCTACCGAAACCATTGACAACAAGGATATTGAAAAGTTCATTCCTAAGTTGATTGAATGTATTGCCAACCCTAACGAAGTTCCAGAAACCGTTCACTTATTGGGTGCTACCACTTTCGTTTCTGAAGTTACCATGGCTACTTTATCCATCATGGCTCCTTTGTTGTCTAGAGGTTTAGCTGAACGTGAAACCGCTATCAAACGTAAAGCTGCTGTTATTATCGATAACATGTGTAAATTGGTCGATGATCCTCAAGTTGTTGCTCCTTTCTTGGCTAAATTATTACCTGCTTTGAAAGCTAACTTCTCCACCATGGCTGATCCTGAAGCTCGTGAAGTTACCAACAGAGCCTTAAACACTTTAAGAAGAGTTGGTGCCGTTGGTGAAAATGACACTATCCCAGAAGTTTCTACTGCTGGTGATATTCCAGTCACTTTGGGTGTCTTTAAAGAATTATTGAAAGGTAAAGATGTTCCAGCTAGATTTGACACTGCTTTAACTTACATTGGTGCCATTGCTGGTGATTTGATTGATGAAAGAGAAATTCAACCTGAAGCTTGGGTTCAGAATGTCTTACCATTCGCTACCATTTTCTTGCACGAAAAGGAAGCTAAAGAACTCATTGAAGAATTCAGAAAGAGAGCCGTTGACAACATTCCTCAACCTCCTTCTTTCGAAGATGAAGAAGATGAAGGTGAAGACTTATGTAACTGTGAGTTCTCCTTGGCTTATGGTGCTAAGATCTTGTTAAACAAGACTCAATTCAGATTAAAGAGAAACAGAAGATATGGTTTATGTGGTCCAAATGGTGCCGGTAAATCTACCTTGATGAGAGCTATTGCTAACGGTCAAGTTGAAGGTTTCCCAACCCAAGACGAATGTAAAACCGTTTACGTCGAACACGATATCGATGGTACTCACGCTGAAACTTCCGTTGCCCAATTCGTCATTGAAGATGGTGAAGTTGGTTTAACTAAAGATGTTGTTGAAGCTAAATTGACCGAATTCGGTTTCTCCGACGAAATGATTGCTATGCCAATTCAATCCTTATCTGGTGGTTGGAAGATGAAATTAGCTTTAGCTAGAGCTGTCTTGAAAAATGCCGATATCTTATTATTGGATGAACCAACTAACCATTTGGATACCGTTAACGTTGCTTGGTTAGTCAACTACTTGCAAACCTGTGGTATTACTTCCATCATTGTTTCTCACGATTCCGGTTTCTTGGATAAGATCTGTCAATACATTATCCACTACGAAGGTTTCAAATTAAGAAAATACAAAGGTAACTTATCTGAATTCGTTAAGAAATGTCCATCTGCTCAATCTTACTACGAATTAGGTGCCTCTGACTTGGAATTCAGATTCCCTGAACCAGGTTTCTTGGAAGGTGTTAAGACCAAACAAAAAGCTATTGTCAAGGTCTCTAACATGACTTTCCAATACCCAGGTACTTCTAGACCTCAAATTCGTGACATTAACTTCCAATGTTCTTTGTCTTCTAGAATTGCTGTCATTGGTCCTAATGGTGCTGGTAAATCCACCTTGATTAATGTCTTGACTGGTGAATTACTTCCAACTGAAGGTGATGTCTACGTGCACGAAAACTGTCGTATCGCTTACATTAAACAACATGCTTTCGCCCATATTGATAACCACTTGGACAAAACTCCTTCTGAATATATTCAATGGAGATTCCAAACCGGTGAAGATAGAGAAACCATGGACAGAGCTTCTAGACAAGTTAACGAACAAGATGAAACCTCTATGAAGAAGATCTTCAACGTCGAAGGTACTCCAAGAAGAATTGCTGGTATTCACTCCAGAAGAAAGTTCAAAAACTCTTACGAATATGAAATTTCTTGGTTATTGGGTGACAATGTCGGTATGAAGACTGAAAGATGGGTTCCAATGATGTCTGTTGACAACACTTGGTTGCCAAGAGGTGAATTAATGGAAACTCACTCCAAGATGGTTGCTGAAGTTGATATGAAGGAAGCTTTGGCTTCTGGTCAATTCAGACCTTTAACCAGAAAGGAAATTGAAGAACATTGTGCTATGTTGGGTTTGGATGCCGAATTAGTTTCTCACTCCAGAATCAGAGGTTTGTCCGGTGGTCAAAAAGTTAAGTTAGTCTTGGCTGCTTGTACCTGGCAAAGACCTCACTTGATTGTCTTGGATGAACCAACTAACTATTTGGATCGTGACTCCTTGGGTGCTTTATCTAAGGCTTTGAAAGCTTTCGAAGGTGGTATTGTTATCATTACTCACTCTGCTGAATTCACCAAGGATTTGACCGAAGAAGTCTGGGCCGTTGTTGACGGTAAGATGACTCCATCCGGTCACAACTGGGTCCAAGGTCAAGGTTCTGGTCCAAGATTGGAAAAGAAAGAAGATGAAGAAGACAAATTCGATGCTATGGGTAACAAGATTGCTGCTGCTAAGAAGAAGACTAAGTTATCTTCTGCTGAATTAAGAAAGAAGAAGAAGGAAAGAATGAAGAAGAAGAAGGAATTAGGTGACGCTTACGTCTCCGAAGATGAAGAATTCTAAGTGTGATTAAAGCTGTTAAATATATTGTTTGTTAGTTTTTTTCACTTTTAGTTCCTTTGTTTTCTCATTCTCTTTTCTTTTTTTTTATTTTCATTTACATCTAATCATAAATCTATATATATTATGTTTCTTGTTTAGTTTTAATTGTTTTATCGCTATTTAATATTATAGATATTTATAAATTTAGAATGTAGTTATCCATTTTTGCGGTTGCAACAAATGAGAAAAGAAAAAAAAAAAGTGAAAAAAAAAAAAGTGAAGACAGGCGGTAAAAACTTTGGCGGCAAAATGATTAATTCTTATCTGACCAAAGACCCCAAATTATGGTTCCACAAATGATTCGGCTAGTGTTGCTACTTTTCCTTGTCTTCGTAGATGATTTTATATCTGCTTCAGAAACACTCAGAAATGGAAATCGGACCCTTGTCAAATACAAGAAGTATAGGTACGGCCGTTTTATCAACAGCTCAGACTTACTACTTCTGAATGGCTCTATGGTTGGTATAGAAGCACGGTATATATTCAATTCCTCTTACTCTCCTTACAGCGTACTATGTCCCTCAATATCTTTAATTAGAGCGGCTGGTAATGTACGAACTTACCCTTTTATCCATTTAATGTAATACACTGTATAATACTAATACATAACCAGGAACTTTGTGATGAAGAAGCTAATTACGTTAAACAAAGGCAAAAGATTACAGAAGGTGCTCTTGAATCATTATTTGAGAGTATTGCGATTCCAGGATTTAACCAGACCTCTTTTTTCATGTCAAAGCTGAGGCCAATAACGGTGGCTCTTGCTATCTCGGGTGGTGGTTATAGATCAATGCTTACTGGGAGTGGAGTTTTGGCGGCGTACGATACAAGAACTCCGTGCTTGTCGCCCTGTGGAAATTTGGGGAGCTTGCTTCAAGGAACCACTTATATTGCCGGTATTTCTGGTGGGGCGTGGTTGGTTATGAGTAGCTTTGTCAATGATTTCAGACCAGTTCATGAACTTTTATATGATGAAAAAACCTGGACTTTGCAGCAACAATTATTGGAAGGGGTACCAAGTTTTGACCCTGATTCAGTTAAAGTTGAAATTATGCTTCTGAATGAATATTCAAACTCCCTGATAAAGCAAACTTCAGCACAGACCACTTCTAGTCTAGAGAGTAATTGGGGCTTGGTAGATAATGTGCTTAGGTTCTTTGGGTTAGGAAAGCAGCTGGGTACTAATGATTTTCCTCCAAACGACATAAAGGAATGGTTATTTGGCTTAACATCTTCGAACCAAGGCGATTCATATCTCGAGAGTCTAATTAAACCCATTTTTGCAAAGAAGAATAGCACAACCGCGGCTAGAAAGCCTGAAACTAGTTTAAAGGATGCCTTCACATTCTTCAAAGATTTACAGATTGAGGTTCGAGCCAAGAAGGAAGCCGGGTTTCTTATTTCATTCACTGATTATTGGGGAAGAGCTCTTGCAAGAAAAATCTTTCAGAGTCTTGCTCGGACTCCAGGTGCTACAATTACTTCCACAACATCCCTATCATCTTTCCAGTCATTCCAGCAACCTTTTCCTATTGTATGTTCTGTCCAAAAGACCTTAGAGGAAGAAGAGGAAGAAGAGGAGAAAGAACTGAAAAGTTTACCACATATATTTGAATTTTCTCCATATGAGTTTGGATCTTGGGACTTTTATTTAAATGCTTTTGTTAAAATGAAATACTTGGGGACGTCATTATACGACGGGTATTCGATTCATCCTACAGAAAATCCCAATGTTTCCATTTGTACCTCAGGATTTGATAACGTTGGCTTTATCACTGGAACGTCATCCAGTTTATTCAATCATATATTTGTTTATTTATACCAAGCCCTTTGGAAGATTAATTCAGTAACTTCGACCGGCTTTGAAAAAATTCTTTCCAAGTTTGGTATAGGCAACAAGCCTACCAAATACCCAAATCATCCTGACTATGCCGTTTACTCGCCCAACCCTTTCTATGGATACAAGGGAACTGTGGGGGAGGGTAAAGCAATATCGGAAAGTCCTCACTTATATCTAGCTGATGGTGGTGATGGTGGTGAAAATATTCCTTTCCATTCATTCTTAGTGGGTGGTCGAAAAGTTGATATTATTCTTTCTTTCGACATGACATCTGACTTATTCAACTTCCCTAATGGAACCTCTCTAGCTGCAAGCAAGAAGAGATATCATGTGCTGGCTGACAATCGGCCCATTCCATATTTCACAATCAAAAGCAGTGTGCGGAACAACCTGCGACAAGAAACCTGGTTCAAGAATCGAAATTATAATGAAAGTCACATTGGATATGAGGCTGTACTTCGAAAGTCGGTGTTCCCATTTGTTCCCAGTCCTGAAACAATTATCAAGAGAAATCTCAACAGGAGACCCATTTTTTTTGGCTGCGATATCGAGAGTGATTATCCTACCTTAACCATTGCAAATGGGCCCCACACATTTAATCAGCTGGCAGTATACACTAACAGCTCTCAAGTTGGCTGCAAAGATGAGTTACCACCGGTCATCGTATACACACCCAATTATAACCACAGTTTTGACTCGAATCGATCTACATTCCAGCTCAGTTACTCTATTCAAGAAGTATTGGGAATGGTGGAGAATGGATACAACCTTGCAACCTATAAGAATTCCACCGACTATTCCATTTGTCTTGGATGTGCCATCCTTAAGAGGCTGTTCGACAGAGTGCAATTGGAACACCCATCTGAATCCCCCCATTCTATAGTGCCTGCTGCTTGTCGTAGCTGCTACTCGGACTATTGTTACGTACAATAAGCCAGTCGTTAGATCCTATTTAGCACAACGGTCCGCCGGTATCGGCCCTTTCCGAAAGTGATCTGGAGTTTGCCGCGCACTACCTTTTTTTTTCAGTCTTCCCATTTCTTTTTTTTTTTTTCTATGGTTTATTATTACTTTTATAGAATGCAGTGCGAAGTATCTCTACGAACGGCAGATGATTGTAGATATTTATCAAGCAAGGAACATAAAGGAAATGATTCCAAAGTGTTTTCACATATCCTTCTACAACCCTTGTTGAACACATTCACGTTTGAGACCATCAGTGGCCCTGAAAATACCTTACTTTTTGCAGAAGGTTCTCGCAACCCCATTTTTATCTTTATTGTTTTTTTTTCCACTAATTAGTATCATTATTTATTGAATTCGGTGCTTGTCTGTTGTTGCTAGATGAGATGAGTCTGATGGGTAATTCGCCAGCTGACTTAGCTGGGGAGCTCGCCATAAATTCATTGTACATGGTATTCTGTACAGCCATTCTTCCTATGATTGTTATTGGGATTTCCTTTTTCTACTCTGGTCTAACTCAGAGAAGATCTTCTTTTACAATGTTAATCATCCCTACGCTACTAGCACCATTTATATTCATTGATTGGTTCATATGGGGCTATTCTTTGTGTTATGCGTCTGCTGGCAATCGCTTCATTGGTAGCTTGAAGTTTTCTGTGTTAAGACATTTGAGAGAATCCTCATCCCTTGTATATAAAACTACCAGAGGAGAAATCCTCTCGGTAAACCATTTTCTCTTTAATGGTCTTATGAAACTCATTTGCGTCTCTTTGACGTTTCCTGGATGCATAGCAGAAAGAGGTCGAATAATCCCTATGCTAGTATTCTTATTCTTTTGGTCTTGTATCATCTATAACCCAATTACTTACTGGTTTTGGAATAGAAACGGGTGGTTATCAACGCAACTAGACTATATCCCAGTGTTAGATTTTGCCGGTGGAAACTGTATTCATGTTATAAGTGGGTTCACTGGGTTGGCCTATTCCTATTTATTGGGTCCCAGAAATCCCAAAATCTTGTATAACTACAGAACTTCCAACAATGGACATATCGTTATCGGTACTGTGTTCATCATTTGTGGATGGTTGGGATTCATTGGAGGATGTGATTTCAAATTTTCCACCTCCGCAATTTTCATCTTTGTAAACACACTTTTATGTTGTTTTGTGAGTGCAATAGTATGGACAGGTATCGACTACTATTTTTCTGCTATACCTCTTGAAGGTACCTCAGCAACTGACGTTTCCTCTACTTCTAAAAAGTCTGCTAGTTCCAGAGGAGATTCCGTTCCCAAGTCATTGACCAAAGAACGTACTATAACTGATCTTGCTAGACTGAGAAAGATTTCTATGGTTTCATTTTCAAGTGGTGCCATGACTGGGCTTGTGGTGATGACACCAGCGGGTGGATTCATCTCTTCACCTACTGAATTCTGGAAGCCATTCATCTTTGGTATTGTTGGTGCTGTAATCGGTAATTTATCCACTAGATGGAAATATTTTTTCAAGATTGATGATGCTTTCGATTTATTTGCCATTCATGGTGTATCTGGTATTGTTGGTTCTTTATTAGTGGGTATATTCGCTAACGATGAATATGGCTCACCTGGTGGCTGGGTTAAAGGTCATTGGATACAATTAGGTTACCAGATTGCTGGTTGTGTTGTTACGGCAGCTTACCTGTTTGTTATGAGTTTATTCTTTCTTTATGTAATAGATCTTGTCCCGGGCCTTCATCTCAGAATCGATAAGGATTTCAACAAGAGAGTCAGACAGGAAAGTTTGGATACCAAAACTAATGGTGTCGATATTGAGCTGCAATTATCACCAACCAATGTTGGTAATTCTAACGCTCACACCGTGACACTGAATCATGGTGAGATATGTGCCCTTGAGAAAGCAGAATTACTAGGCTCTGATTGGTACGAATTCAGCGGTGAGTATACCATGGATTTTATGGAATTTATCAAAGTAATCAGACCTGAGGATTATCTTGATGGTGATGGCACTGTAAGCATAATTGATGATAGTGAATTAATAAACCTGCATGGGAATGGTTCCGATTTTGACATTCATTCAGGAGCTGACCATCAGTATATCAGGAAAAGAGAGCAATGATCGTTACGATATTTGTATTATAGATTTTAAATTTTTATGTATAATTTTCTTTAGTTCTTTCTTTAATTTGGGATTAAGTTTTATCGTTTTTTTTTTTTTTCAGAACTGTAATTACTTCACTTAGAATAACTGAATGTATCTATATTATAAAATGAATAGAAAAGGGGAATGATTTTCCAAAAGAAAATAAATATAAAAGAATCAGACGAAACATATAAAGAATTAGTTTAAAGAGATAAGAAAATGTCTATAATACAAATAAATAGTGATTATGAAATGACTCTCATGGTCAACTCAAAAGCAGCAAAAGTTGCCCCATTTGCTGGAGCAGCACGCAAGATGGTTGGAATGAAACCTCTATAGAATCCTTTAATTCCATTTCTAAGCCAAATGTCTTTCACCACATCTATAGAATTTTTATAAGTTGGTTTTGCCAATGAATCAGTTTGCAATTTAGATTTGATGACATCAACAGGGTAAATACCAATCCACAATGTATAACCTGATAATCCACCGTATAAGCATAGTTTCCAGCCAGGGATATCCAGTCTTACAATGTCTTTATGTTTTTGTAACTCTTTGGCAATCAATGCTTCATAGGTTGCAAAATAAATACCTAAACCAACACCTTCTCTCACTAAGGTAGGTGATAAACCTTTATATACTCCTCTTAACCCATTATTTTGATAAAGTTTCTTAGCACAGTCAATAGGACCATTGAACTCTTTGTTAGCGCCAGTCTGAATTTGAAGTCTAATACGAATATGTTCGATAGGAGCAGCCAAGAAACCATTGGCAAAACCAGCAATGGCACCACAGTTGAAAAATTGACCTAATGATATAGGAGCCCCGTTCAATTTGTTATCATAGTATCTCTTCATATATTCATTGACAGAAAATTGGACAGAAACACAAGCACCTACCCCAATAAGAGGAGTAAGTGTACCCTTATAGAAACCTTTGGGTCCTTCATTACTGATCAATCTTTTGATGACGTCTAAAGCACCATTATAGGTACCTTCTGGAGCAGACTGTAATCTAACCTTAACCGTGTCAAACGGCTGACCGACAAGAACTTGGGCAATACCACCAATAGTACCTCCAAATAAATCTTTGAAAACTTGGCTGTTACCTTGCTCGAGTGGAGGTTCTTCTAGTTCGATGGCCATAGTGACTGTCTTTGTTATCTGTAGACTCGAGCAGGAACGTTCAAGATGAGTCTGTTAATATTTTCAGGTTTTTTTCAGTTCTTTCAAAATTCTTTTCGCTCTTTGTCTTTTTTTTCGTTTGTTTCTTTTGCTTTTTTTTTTTGCTTGGTGGAAATCGTACATGGTACACGAATAATAAGTCTTTAATTTATCAATAGTATTGCAACCACAAGGGGTAGTAATAATCTATAAATGTCTATAAACAAACTCTCTATATAAAAATGTTCAAACTGAATTGACCAAGAGATTCAAAGAGCTTGAAAAAAAAAAAAATAAATAAAAGAATAAAAAAAAAAAAAAAAAAAAAAATGAAATGAAGATTGAAAGAGAACGGATTGGAGCTGGAAGAGGTTAGGTCGATTCTTTCTCTTTGTTTTCTTTATTAGCCATAATGAGCCCATCGAATGGATTCATGCCATTTTTAGCATAAAATTGGCCTGAAGATTGGACCGGAGCAGTTGCCAAAGCTGCCCCATTCACACCACCAGGACTCAATGCAGGAGGACTGGTAATGGAAAAAAATGGTGCAGCATTGGTGCCTTTACTGTTGTCCAGAGGTGCATTATTTGCAAGGATAGCCTGTGCGGCTGGGCCCAAAGTAGCTGCTAATGGAGTACGAACTGGAGCTTGAGTTGCGGCCGTTTGTTGATTACTGTTCATCAGCATTAAATTCGCCAGTGAAAGGGAATGAGATGGATGGGCCGATAGAGGAGTAAATGTGACAGCCGGTTGATTATGTGGATTAGAAGAAGTTGGCTGGTTTGGTCCATTGGTATCAGAAGACAGCAATGATCCATATGACGAGACTTCCAACAATATCGGCACATCCTTCGTAGTTTTGGTCAAATTCAAAATAGATCCTCTCGCTTCATTCAAGATGGGCAAGTCCTTGATAATCACCTTCACTGGACCTAAAGTATTGACAATTGCCTTAAGAAACAAGTTCACATCGGCCCAGAACAATTTCTTTGTTGTCTGTGAGGGGTTGTTCCGAATTGTGATCAATTTTGTTCTAACTCTCTTGGTAATATCCATGGACGTCATACAAATAGTTGTCAACTCTTTAACTTTTGCAGCCACTGCAGGGCTAATTGGCTGTTGATTGTTGGAACTGGCTAAAGCACTCTTGTTAAGCGCCTTTGTAATATCAGTAAACACAACTTGGGCCTTAGTAGTGGCGAGATCAACTGTTTGATACAATTTTTCGTCAATGCTCTCGGTATCTTGATGACTGGTTGAACCAGCTTCTGCATTAGCAAGAGCGGTGTTAACAGATAAGTTCTTATTAGCTTTTGGATCTAAAGATGGCTGAATAACTGGCTTTGTAGCAGGGACCAAAATTCTATAAGCGTTAAGCAATTCATTGAAAGACCCATAAATTGTCAAATAAAGCATTCTAATAAAGCACACATCAATCTTGGCCACAAAATTGACAAAATGATCGCTAAGTAAAGTAATAATAGACTTAAAAGATCCAATTGAGGCATGAAGTGCACTTGTGATTTGATCAATATTATCACCACTTTCTTCTATTATTTCTAGGTTCTCCACCAAGTTATCAATATTGGACTTAGTAGTGTAAAGAAGAGAAACCATTCTAATGGTAATTTTCTTGTCTACGCAAAAGCCTGTGAATCTTCTCACGGACGAGTGAAGCTCACTGAAAGAAAACAATATCTTTCTTGATACCCGGATGATAGTTGCAGCATCATGTGTGCTGATTCTTCTGGGAGGTTGCACTTTAGAAGGAGATAATTCGGCCAGGCCTTGATAACGGTTCCCCGCCGTAGGTGGCGACTTAATGCCTCCACTTCTAGCATTTTCCAAGCTTTCGATATTGTCCTTGGCTTGTTGAGATAAAGAACCTTGCCTTGACGAGTTGTTCGAATTAGCATTAGAGCCAGGTATATTAGGCACGTTGAAAAATTGGCTAGAATTCAAAGTTTCATCCATGGGAAGTTCTTGTAAAGTTGATAATCGTCTAAAATATGCCCCTGATTTATGCTCGGTATCCACATTATCATTCTTCTCGAGAATACTATCAATTTCTTTCAAAGTATTTGATCTTGATCTATTTCTGCTTGAAGGACGACTTAATGTAGTAGTAGCCGAACTTGATGCCGAAGAGTTAGAAGACCCAAAACTAGTGTTTATTGTGGTCCCATTAGAAGTATGAACTGGAGTTAATGATGGTGAATTTGTCAGTGAGTTCGGAACTGTAGTGGCAGTAGTGGTGGATAAAGTCGGAAGAGGTGGTGACGATATTTTAAAGGTGGTTTCAGTAGCTGAAGCCGAGTGAGGCATTTGTGGGTACTCAGAACCGATCTTGAGTATATCGCTGTTACTGAAAAACAGAGAATTGGACGAGGTATGATTCTCAGTAGATTGTGAGCCGGTCTCATCAGTTGTAATGCCAGACGTGTTAGCGCTCAGGGGAGCAAAACCACTGTTATTGACACTCGATGCTGCCGTTGAGGGACTTGATCCAGGAATATTGGTAGTACCTGAAGACATCATACTACCATTAGTAGTTGTTGACGCGTGGGTATTAATTGAGGTAGGCGTACTAGAGCCATTTATGGATGCAGCGGAAATACTTGGTGGTTGTAAAGGTGGTTGGGCATGGTCATTATGGAAGGATTGTGAATGAGAATCTTGCTGATGATGCGAATCTTGTGTTTTAGATGATGCAATTTGGTTTTGATTAATGGTAGACTTTGGATCAAGGCTAGGTTTTGAATCGGGGTTAGAATTGGAATTAGAATTAGCGTTATTTTCTTCCGTTTTTTTAATAATCAATCCCATCCGTCTAGCGGCCTTAGAAGCTTTTGTTTTGGTTTCTGATATGGATCTCGTTCTAGATATTGGAGGTGCCGGTACACTCGAAGTAGGTGGAGGATTAGCCGAGTTAAGAATATTAGTAGAAGAGCTTGAGTTTGAATTGGTGGTTGAAGAAAATGCCGAAGACATACCACTGCTACTTGCTGGATATGACGAATTTGATACGGCAGAGGAAGCTAGAATTGAAGCTGCCGCTGCCGAGGAAGGGTTAGATGAAGATGCGGCCAATTTTTGTTTCTGTAAGTAGAACAGTTGATCTATTTCGGCCAATTTGGATTCAAATAACGTTCTATTCGAGCGAAGATAATGTTTTAATTGACCCACCCAATCGATTTCCGCCGACTGATTTTGGAAATCTTTAATAGTTTCATGAGATGGGAGAATAAGAGGGTTATCAGCCACTTCAATCAAGTTCAAATTAGGTAACTCACCAAGAACTGGGGGTAAATATTTAAATCGATTTTCTTTAAGGGATATCACTCGAAGATTTTGTAATTTTTGTAGTTCTGATCGGGGTATATTACATAATTTATTACTTGAAAAATCCAATATTTCCAACGATCGGCACTCGCTCAACACCGAGGGGAACACTGACATGTTGTTATTGTGAAGATCAAGGTATCGTATGTTTGAAGAAATAATTGGGAAATTAGAAGGTAAATGATGGATCTGATTATTATGAAGCGATAATCGTTCAATCTCCAATGGAGGCTGATGCGTGTGAAGAAACTCATGGATACATTCAACAACTTCTGATATCGGGGTTTCTTGCGAGTTGAGATCATTCAATTTCAAGGTCTTTTTATCCCTAACCTGTTCTAGTTGGTCGTTTAGTAGTTGTAACACCTGTGACTTCAGGGAGAGATACGGCTGGGTCATTCTTGTAAACGTTCTTTCTGAAGGCAATGTTTAACTGGACAACACAGAAAAGCACAAGTTAAAGGTTAGGTTCTTCGAAAGTAGTCGATTATCTTGATATAAAGCTTCGTTACTTTTCCTTTAGTCTAAAATCTGCTT
>JAJMSM010000042.1:13504-124300 GCA_030578475.1 Hyphopichia wangnamkhiaoensis
TTTTTTTTTTTTTTTTTTTTTTTTTTTTTTTTTTTTTTTTTTTTTTTTTTTTTTTTTTTTTTTTTTTTTTTTTTTTTTTTTTTTTTTTTTTTTTGGTTCCTTGTTCTCCTTTCTCTAATTTTCTCCTTTTTGTCTTCCTAGGCTATAAAAAAAGAAGATCAAGACCAGTTGTAACGTGTGTCTTTTTGCCACCGAACCAAGATGGCTGTCAACAGATAACTACTAGTATATTTACTTACGATATGTGTTCGTTTGATATTCACGTTATTTATCGGTGTGTGGATGTGTTGTTTCATAACGGTTGTAAACTGATGTTGGGGCCACAAGGTTGTACTGTATTTTTGTTTCTGAATTTGGCGCGTCTTTTTGGGGGAAGAAACATACTTACAGTGGCGAGAGAGCTAAAAATAAAGAGAGGGGATGCTGGTCGGCACCGCGCGAACGGGCCGATGCCTCATCGCAGGCCGTCGAGGAAACGGGCCCAGTAGAAGGAAGGCGCGACGATTTCCCGACGGGCGAGGCGAGGCGACCAGGTGAAGCATTAGGATCTGACTCTTCTACACTACTTGGTCAGGCAGTATCATTCATTACAAGCATATACGTATATAGAGTTAGTGGGGACAAACCCAAGATGGAAATTCCATTAAGAGTAAGTCATTAGGAGTAATTGCAATGGTAGTTTGTGATCACAGTCTGACCCCTCTTTGAACAGCATCAACACGTTCTTGCCAAACCGTCTTTCCAGAACAGCTACATACTTGTTTATCGTTTTCCCATACTCCAGCACTACGGGCAATCACACCACATAAGGAGTCGGGGGCGATTTCGTCCTTTAATTTGGATAAAATCACACTGCGTCCAATTAAGTCATTGATGGATAAATTGGCCTGGAGGAATCCTTGGCCTGAGTATAATGCCCCCTCGTTTGAGGTGGTGAATGCTCCAAGGGAATTGATGGTGGTGGACATATCTGAAGGAGTGTCAACTTCGACTGGGGCTAAGGCACAGAAAAGTCTACCGGTAGACAATGCTCCTTGGGACAAGTTCCCGGATGCACGAATTGATGGATAATAGGTACCTTTCGATAATCCATTGACAGTTAAATCAATCACAAGATCATTGTCGGCAACGCTGACAATACGAGCCAACCCTTTAACCGGTTGTTTGATATCTTGGGGACTGAAACTTTCAAGAATACACACGGCTGCAGAATTGGGTTTCCCAGTTCCACGAATAATGGCGTCTTTCCCAGTGGTCTGGATGGCTTTCACTATTTCAGATGGTGGAATCGACCCTTCAGTAGTGACTAAATCATTGGCTAAGTCAACATCAAATTTGGTTATTCCATTAAGTGGTTTCAATGCATCGGAAACTGAATCAACGCATGATTGACATTCTAGAGGAACATTGAACACTATTTCAAACGATTTGGTCATCATGTAGGTACTAATAATTGGTCTGGCAGCAATTGGAAGTATCCTTTTAACTTGTTCTGTGCTTCTCGTGTTACCCTTGCGTCTATTTTTTTTTTCAAGTTCTCCACCATTTTATGCCTGTATGCCTCGAGAATTGGCTGATTATTAATGTAACAATTTGTTTTCTCAATTGGATTGTTTTGATGTCATTTGGTGTACGGATCTTTAAATTGGTTACTTACAAATACAAGCGAGGGTGATCTTTTTAAAATGTATATCTATTGGGTGAAAGGTGTGTTTCAGGCTATATTTTATGGCTACAAGTCATGATAGGAAGCAGAAGAACATTAAGCAGAAGAAATGTTCAACAACGTGAATAAAAAATTTTTGAAAATGAACAACGCAGAAATGAATAAATAGAATAAAAATGGGCGCAAAAAAAAAAGAAAGAAAGGCAAACAAAAAACGAACAAGTATAGAGGAACTGAACAATAATGGGCGCAAAAAAGAGAAAATAAAACAAAGCAAAAAAAACAAAACATCAGAATCGATAAAAGGATCAGATTTTCAAGCTGCTCATACGACGGCGAGTATGGCCAGGGAACGCATCTCCTGGATCAACCAGGTCTTCGTTGTCGTCGGCAATTTTGGTACAAACCCAGGTAGAGGCATACATGTTGGTTCTATCAATGGATTCACCATGATGTCTAATGGCAGCTGGTTTACAGGTGAATCCTAAGGATTCGAAAGTCTTGATGTACCAGGGGTATTGGGCAGCTGAACGAAGCATCACACGTCCTTGGGGAGCCAAACACTGTTTAATGGCCATGATTTCTTCAGCGGCGTCTTCTCCTTGTGGATCAAACCAATCCATGTGGTCCATGATGATAGCAATGGTGATTGATTTTTTATTTAAACGAGCGAAAACATCGTTTAAAGTGTCGGTGTGGATTCTGATCTTGTCAAGTGGCGACTCGGAGTTGGTCTTTTTGTTGTTATTGTTAGTCAATGCTTTATAACCTTTTTCGGTCAAGTAGGTAGGACAGTTGTTAGGAGCATATTTACCTTTCAATGTAAGATAGTAAAAATAGTTATCGGTAGAAATCAACGATCTTTTGATGACTGGATCGAAAGTATCGACCACGTATTTCAATACTGAGTCACCCATCATGGCGGCTTGATTGGCAGGAACACCCAATGCTTTCCAAAGAAAGACAGGGTTCCCCACCATCAAGGTAGCCACAAATGGATTGAATAAAGTAGGTTTAATTTTTTCGTTCCATAATTTGAGTTGTTGAGACATAGTTTGACACTTGCATAATTGATCAATATAATCAGCCACCCCGAAGAATTTGAATAAATATTTAGCGACTCTCAATGCCCAACGGGTGGACCCAGTGTCATATAAACCTCTACCATTGATATCAAAAGCAGTTTCACCTTTTTCAAACCAGAACTGGAAAGCTTGAGATGACATATGAGGACTAAGTTTGTTAATCAATAATGATTTAAAGTCTTTGACTTTACCATCACCGAAAAGCTTCCAGACTTCTTTTTGAGATAATGATTTGAAGGCTGCCAATTTCAATTCGAGTAAATGGTTTTGAGCTGGGTTCAAATCGACGGCATGAATACGTCTAGGAGGATCTGGTAAACAAGCATAATCCAAGATGTTATCACCGGCAGAAGTAATGGCTAACACGGTTTCGTTACTATTGAATTTCAAGATCTTGTGATCTTCACGAGGGTCTTCCCAGGTGAATGCATAGATATATTGATTACGGAATTGTTGATAACGACTGTTAATTTCATCGTAGTAAACTCTCCAGATTTGACGTTGATAATAAACCGAGGGGAAAGGTAATTTTTTGGCAAAATTTGATAAAGCAGCTTCATGACCTTTACTTATAGGGAGATTCAAACCATATTCTTGATTTTGAATATCGTCAGAAGGAGCCAAATAAGGTGATTCGGTAGCGAGACAGTTTATTCTATGAATTAAAGCCGATGATCTTGATTTGTCGCAGCCAATCCAGATATAGTAAGGAATTTTACCTAATTTAGTATTATAAGTGTTTAAAGATTTAATGGTCCCAAATTTATATTCCAAATAGTTTCTTCTTGAAGAATCCAAGAATACTTTATCGGCTTCGAACCAAATTCTCCAGAAATTACGTAAGATCCAAGGAATGTTACGATTAACCAAACCGCCAACAGTATTGATACGACCCATATAAGTATCGGAAGATTGAATACCAAAATCAACACAGGCAATGACTCCTGATTTATCTAATAATTCAACAGCGTGATCAATGGTAGAGTTAAATGTGGGGATCATTGATAATGAGTACAGGAAGGTGATCAAATCGGCCTTGTCATAATCAATTTTAAAATCACAAGCATCGGCCACCATTACGTGGACATTTTTAAATTTGGGATCGGCTGCGAATCTTTTACGAGCAATTTCACATAATGAGGGGGATAAATCAATAAGATAAACTTGTTTGAAATGACGAGAAAGCAGTAAAATATCATTCATGTATTCAATATTTTTACCAGTGCCACCACCAATATCGACCCAGACCAAATCTTTAGTTTTGGGTAAATGAGATACGGCTAATTCCAAACATTCTTTACGTCCTTTAAGGAGAAATTCACGGGTGATATCATAAATGTGGGCCTGGTTTTTGTAAAATAACTCCAAAGATTGTTGTTGCTCATGAGGTCTAGCCTTAACTTTGGTGAAAATAGGTTTAACAAAACAAGCCCAGGCAAATACAAGAATCGATCTGATTTTCTTATTTACCTGAGATAAAAGGAGAAGTGAAGCAAGAATGGTAATGGAGGTACCAATACATAACTTGGAAAAATCCAAGGGTTGATCAATGACAATGTCTGATAAAGACATGTTCTTCTTGTGGTATTTGAGTTAGTTAGTTGTTGAAACTGGATCCAAAAATAAGAATAGATAAAAAAACAGAAAAAAGGCCAGAGAGAGAGAGAGAGAGAGAAACAGAGAGAGAATGATGGAAGACACCATGTATTTATACACCATTTAATATCAAAGCTGATCCATGACATTGGTCAAAGTTAGATGTTGGGATGCGTGCTATTACAAGACCCTATTGTCAACGTACATACGCCAAAACAAGGGCCTAATAGGAAATACTCGGACAAGTATTTTTTTTTCTTTCAATCACTACTGATCAAATGGGGAAAGGGGGCACGATGTCAAGAGGTATCTATTCACAACTAAGAGTTTACCTTTGGAATCCCCATATGCAATACCCAAACCAAGATTCCGATAGACCTTTAAAGCACTCGCCGAGAGTGCCACGGTGCAATGGACGCGACTGAACAAATACACTCCAATCTGTAAGCATGTATCTCTCTCTCTCTCTCTGTGTGTGTGTGTGTGTGTGTGTGTGTGTGTGCGTGTGTGTGTGTGGTCATGGGTGGGCTAGTGCTGTATTGGTCGAAAATAGCGATAATGAGGCTCATGAAGACTCATAATTAAGTTGCAACGGCTGTGAAAATCATAGAAAAATGAAAGAAAACGCGCGTTCAATCGGTTTGGGACTTTAGTTTCTGGAACACATGGGCAACCCTCACTATGTTGTTTTCTTCTCAGTTACTTTTTTTCTTTTCTTTGAGTTTATTGATCAACCACGTTTCTTGTATTTACTACTTTTGGGGTCAACGTGGTTGCAAATTTCACCGATGAGTGGTTTTTTTTTTTTTGTTGTTTGGTTTGATGGCTGAAAGTTGTAATACAAAGCTTCCATACGTCGTGAGGAACCGTACCACGAGGATTTAGGTTTGGATGAACTAAAGAAAAAACCAAAATCACTGATTACTGTATATTATTATTAGTGTATATATAAATATGGGTTGTTTAGTCGTACTTGGCCAATTCAGCGTCAGACTCATCTTCCAATCTCCGTAATAAATAGTCCACCTCGACTTTTTTTGTCAAGGGGATAACGTAGTCTTTGTACAAGGAGGCGATCAATTCTGGCTTCACTTTACTTTGAGGATTTTGACTGTATTTCAAACTGGGATCAACCCCATAGCTTTGACCCTTAATAATCAATCGTTCCAAAATTTTTGCTTCTACAGCCGCATTGGTGATTGACTCTTCGATTCCTTTAACGTCTTTGTTACGAATCAATTTGATATAATTGGCTTTATCACCTTGGTATTTGGCTTCGGCCACAAATTTCCCAAAATGTATTCTTCTCAGAAGTGCTTGCAAACATTCAACATCACAACAAGCCACTGACCCACTGTTTTCTTGTTGTTCCCCTTCTCCACAGGATACTGCAGGGACTATTTCTTGTACGTAGAATTTTTTGATTTCATCATTAACGTTGATTTCATCCGAATAAGATGCTAAAATTGGAGGGTAATGCAAGGGGGGTAAGATTGATTTTTTCAATTGATTGGGGAAAAATGGGGTTTCATCAGGAGCTTCGTACCGTCTAACTTGTGAATGGGTTTGTTCCACTTGTAATAACAACCAATCTAAAAACAGACCATCAAAGTTTTCAATGTCAAGTCGATTTGGTTGATAGACGGATGGTGATGAAAAAAATTGGGACCGTTCAATAAGATCAAATACAATCGAATCTTCCATTCTCACCAACGCCTGGCGAATGTTGTTTAAGTCAAGCACTGTTTCTGGTTTCATAAAATCCATCTTT
Organism: Hyphopichia wangnamkhiaoensis; assembly: GCA_030578475.1. NCBI lineage: Eukaryota > Fungi > Ascomycota > Pichiomycetes > Serinales > Debaryomycetaceae > Hyphopichia > Hyphopichia wangnamkhiaoensis. The sequence goes on from JAJMSM010000042.1 coordinate 19,623, forward strand.
AATGATTTTAATGGTTGTAGTATGTGCTTATCAGTATCAATCAACTACGTGGTTTCATTAATGGTTGTAGTGTGTGCTTATCAGTATCAATCAACGACGTTATTTCATCATCGACAAAAAAAAAATGAAAACAGGAAAAAAAAAAAAATCAGGAGAATTGTACAGGAACAATCTTTTTACAGTCGCACACTCCTTAAAATGTGTCACAAACGGTTTTATTTTTATACTACTTGATTTTCACTTTTTGCAATTACAATTGTCAATTTCATATTGGTTTACTGAATCTATTGCATGTCCTGAGTGTCATATTCTATCAAAGATATTAAACTATTACAAACGCATTCAAGAGTTGATATCAATGCCATACTCTCGACTTAGTCTTTGCTGGGCAAACTTTCTCATGATCCGATCCTCTTCGAGTTTCATTTCATTGGTTTTATGTTCATCAAGTGGCTCAAATTTATGCAGGAGTGATTGTTCCTCTTGATCTCGTTCTTGTTGTTGTTGGGCCCGGTCTAGCATGGCTGTTCGTCTCCATAAAAGAAACCGTCTGAGTCGTTGTAGCCTGGTTGTACCTTCACCGTAATTTTCGTAACTATCGTTCATGTTCTGTAATGACCGCATGTTCATCAATGCTGTTTCTCGATTGAAATCATTGGTCTTGTCTATAGCCAACATTATCTGAAGTCCGGTCGTTAATGATGCCACTAATAATACCCCAACCAAGATCTTATATTTATTTTTCTCAAATTCTTCTTGTGTAGGGGGTGCTCGATTATATCTCATCTTGTAATAATCTTCCCAAGTACCTGCCTGCCAGAATGCCTCGTCTTGATCAAAGTTATATCTCCTACGATGGGCATTGGCCATACGGTAAGTATTGAAACTATTGGTTTGATGTTTATTCCGATCGTAGTCGGACCACGAAGTTTGTTTGTAAGTATTGAATGCACTTCCACGACTTGGATTAAGTAGTAATTCATACGCTTGCTGAACTTTATCGAACCGAACTCGCTTTTCCTCCGTCAGAAGTGGATTGTTTCGATGATCCAATATGACGTGTTTGGACAGCACATCAGGATGGTATATTTTCACGTATTTTTGGTACGTCGTTTTCAATTTCTTCTTATAATCAGGATCCCGATAATCAGGTATTGCGTGGAATATCTCGTGTGCATCGGGATTTTTCGATTTGGGCCATGGTTTTAAATCGTGTTTGGCATGATGGTCAATGGGATCTTCTTGAGGAGGGCTAGCCGAAGTTGCATAACATTGGCACTGGTATAAGCTTGGGCCTATCGAGTGCACGAGCTTCGTACGAACCAAAGGCATGCTGAGTATATGTAACTATAGTATAGGTATAACAATATAGCTTGTTAATGAAAAGTAAAAAAGTAATAACGAAGACAATCAAGGATGGTACGGGGAGAAAGTATGATCTGAGAGCAATTTCGAAACTCGGGGTTTGAATTAAAATAAAAAAAATAAAATAAGTGTGGTGTCTGGGTGTACTATGTTGGCAGCCGCAAAAGTATACCAAGAAGGCTACACTACATTGAGTTGCAACACCCGTTATTAAAGAGTTATGGGGTGTTCTATGTTCTAATTCACTGGGTATCATTTGAATGGGTATATATTTATGCAACTATTTAATTCGTCTATAATGCAGCCATTAACTTGCCGGGATGGTCTTCATCGATCGGTTTAATAGCATGGCCCAATTTATAGATGCTCTTCACAAACCCACGATGATCAAGAACCACCATGTCAGCATCACATCCAGGATTTAAAAACCCCTTTTTGTGCTGCTTACCGATGGATACGGCTGCGTTGTTGGTGACAGTTTGAACTGCTTTAGCTAAAGGTACCTCACCCCATTTCATCAAATTCCTCACACATTGAGGCAAAGTAGTGGCAGCACCTGCTAAAGTGGTGGTACCTTTCAAATATAGTATGGGACCAGTCTTGGTTATTTGTTGATTATCCCACTGGTAAGTACCATCGGGTAATCCAATGAGATGCATGGCGTCGGTGACAAGTACACACTTGTCAGGATTGGCGCGGTAGGCAATGGCCACCATTGCAGGATCAACATGAACCCCATCACTGATAAGGCCATAGTAAGGAGTTTCATGAGGGATAGGAGTACTAATAAGACCCACCACGCCCACGTCACGATGGTGGGGTTGAGGCATAGCATTATACAAGTGAGTGATCATGGTTGCACCTTGTTCGATGGCTTTCAAGCCGGTAGCGTAATCACTGGTGGTATGACCAATAGAGAATGTGATATTTTTCTCCTTGATCACCGGAATAAGTTCTAAAACACCGGGGATTTCGGGAGCAGCAGTCAATATGGTGACATGATCAAGCAAGTTTTGTTCACCATATACTTGGTCAAGCTTGTTGGCACCTTCGGAGGCATCCACAAACGTTTCTGGAGGGTGACATCCCTTCTTTTGAAGATTAATGAATGGGCCTTCAATGTGGGCCCCTAATGAATCACAATTTTCAACTGACCTCGATTCATGATAAAGTGGTAACACTTTTTCGTAAACTTGGGGGAAATTAGACGTCACGGTGGGACACATCGAAGTGACCCCTGTGGTTAAATATTTGTGCATGGCATCCTTATAAAAAGCTTTGAAATTAGCAATATCTTTGCCAGAGGATTTGGCATTAAGCAGGGAAAAATTCAACCCGTAAATACCGTTATTCTGAATATCTATAAACCCAGGAGCAAGAATATTCCCTTGTAAGTCGACCGTGGTAATATGTGCAGTTTCTGGAATACTGGTGGCATCAATAATGATCCCAGATTCGGTATCAACGTATAAGTCGGTATTATAGTAGATAACCCCGTTATCACAAAGATGACCGTTGGTGAATTTTGTGTATGACATTATATTATTATAAAAAAATCTCTAAAGATTGTAAAAGTAAGAACAACAACAACAAAAATAAGAGCTACAGAGAAAATACTAATATATAAATATATATATATATGTATATTTTTTTTCAAGTATCGGAGCAAAAACCAATGATTAAGATGAACATCATCAAAAGTCTATTCCGCAATTTTCCAACTGTCGCATTTTGTTTGAAACAATAGGGTTTCTGCACGTTGTGGCAGATAAAATAACCCGCGATAAGCGTGCATCGCTTGCAACCTGCAAATACACCGGTCCCTGGGGAAATGCAACCTGCAAACCGCCTCTGATGTTACATTGGCAAAACAATGTTACATTGGGGGTTTCATTAAGACTCCTGGTAGCACTGGGATGAGACCACCGATTAGATCACGATCACAATTGCAATAATAGCTGAAAAGACTATATAGCCTTATTTTTATTTATATATATATATATATATATTACTATACTGACTCCATAGGTTCAGGTCTGATTCATTAATCCAAGTTCGAATACCAATCATGAAGCAAGCTATATTCACACGGGCCGACGATGCTTCGGCTTATCTTGCTAATTATATAATTGACAAAATCAACACCTTTAAACCGACTGCCACCAAGCCATTCGTATTGGGATTGCCTACAGGCTCGTCTCCTGAAGGAGTCTATGCTCGTCTTATTGATGCTTACCGTCTGGGGAAAGTGTCATTTAAAAACGTGGTGACGTTTAATATGGATGAATACCTTGGGTTATCTTCCACCCATCCTCAGTCCTATCATTATTTCATGTTTGACAAATTTTTCAATCATGTGGATATCCCAAGAGCAAACATCAACATTCTTAATGGGTTAGCTACTGATGTTGAAGCCGAATGTCAACGATACGAACAGAAAATTAAATCGTTTGGTAGAATACATTTATTTATGGGTGGGTTAGGACCAGAGGGTCATCTTGCCTTTAATGAAGCTGGTAGTGAACGTGATTCGAAAACTCGTAAAGTTAGTTTGGTTGAATCAACAATAAAGGCCAATTGTCGTTTCTTTGAGCATGATGAATCAAAAGTACCACGTTATGCTCTTTCGGTGGGGATTTCCACCATTTTGGATAATTCTGATGAAGTGGCCATTATTGTATTAGGTGAACTGAAAAAATTTGCTCTTGATAAGACTATTTGGGGTGCTAAGAATGATCCTCAATATCCCTCTTCTTATTTGCAAGATCATTCTAATGTGTTAATTGTCTGTGATCATGCTGCTGCCGGCCTAAAAGCTAAATTGTAAATAAACTCACTACTTAGATCATATAAAGAATTAATCAACGCATGCAGTTATCATTTAATGAAATAAACAACTTTTAAAAATCACTGTAATTAGACTTAAAGCCACTTACAAAGCTTATTGACTAAATATACTTGAATTTATGAATGGAAAGATTGTATAATGAACTTTTATGTAACTATTTACTTTTTATTATAAAATGCAGCCCCAATGGCAGCACCCACGATTGAACTGTCTTCTACCAACTTGAAATCAACGGTAAGATTCAATTTTTTAATCTCAATATTCCCATTAACGTATTTTAATATTAAATCACGATAAGTGTGGAAATATAAGAGTACCGAACCCACATAACCAATCTTAATTAACTGAGGTGATCCATTTTCGTTAGCCCCCACCTGGTTATGATGTTGGAATAACTTAATAAACCCAATAATAGTGGAAGCCACGATGAATGCTGCTCGATTAATAACACCTTCAATCAATTTTTTCAATTTGTTGATATCTTGATCGGAAATGTATTTGGGATTCCAGCTGTAAGTGTTGGCAATTTTATTTTTAATTAGCTGATAATCAGTATTTTCAGCAACCAGACACATTAATTCACCGGTGAAACCAGTATAGGCTTGATATATGATTGATGTATTATTATGTTGGTTGATGAAAATTTCCTTTTCATTGATTAACTCAACCAAAGCCAAACGAGTTAATTCTGGTAAATAACGGCCACTGGTCATTAATTCCAGAGGTTGGAAAAGGGTTTGAGAGATTGGGTCAATTGCCATATGAGGATGGAAATGCAATTTAGATACATGATGTTGAAATCTTGAATCAATGATTTGATCATATTTATTGGCAACCCCATCAAGCATGGACATACCAAAGAGGGACACCTCTGTATTAAGTAATACCTGTGATTGACCCGAGATTTGTTTATTATGATGTAAGTTGGCACTTGGTAAAGAACAACACATATTAAAACCGGTTCCCAACACCATGGCCAACCTGGTGTACTTATCCATGAACGTTCCGGCCGCATAGACAGCGAGGGAATCATTAACGATGATTTTAATATCAATCGAGACTGAAAAATTTTGTTGCATACATGATTCCAAGATTTCTTTTAAATCATGATCATAAACTTCGGGTGATATGGTATAACCTTTACCCATGAAATTAATTCTCCCGTTGTTATGGGCGGTGGTGGCAAGGGGGAAAGACCAGGTGATCCCAGTATTAATGGTGGAGTTGGTAGAAATGGTAGATTGTTTCCCCAACGTTTCCATGATTTTGGATCCAATCCACTTAAAAAATTGCAAGTCAATTTTCTTCGATGAATCGGTGATGTCCCATTGTTGTTCAATGATCTTATGAACACGACCATAACGATCTTGATCTTGGTCTTGATCTTGGTCGGGTTGATAAGGTGGATCAATACTTATGACGGCGACACGAAGAGTGGACCCACCAACGTCAATCACGAGAAAATCGCCGTGTTCTTTCCCCGTGGGTTGAATGTTATAGTTGGGGAGCATACTAATGGGAGAATCCCGGATGAGTGCTTCACTGAACGCGCTGGCAATCTCATCTGAATGATGAGTTATATTATTGGAATCAACATTACGATTAAATAAAGTTATGATTTGATCCGTATGAGAATCGGTGGAGGTGGAAGACATAAGAGACAGATCATGGGAACTAAGCGAATCATGGGGTGACGAGGACACCACTCCCAAGTCGGTATCCACCGTTATTTGATCTTGTATGGCAATAGCCTTTTTAATCATTGTAGGATCCATATTGGAACTATGATGATTGGGAAGTAGCGAGGGGATCGGGTCGGATGAGGAAGCACCAGAACCAGAACCAGGAGACAGTACGGTTATCATATCATGGAAAGAATGTGCTTTATGCTAGAGAAGAAGAAGACTATAGGACAAGTGTGGAGTATGAATTATAAAGTCGATATCAAAGGGGAAACTAGTGAAGTATTATATAAAATGATACACGACAAAAATAGGGCGATATCGCAAAAAAAAAATATGAGTAGAGTAGAAAAAATGTGTGAGAGAGAGAATGAAATATAGAATAAAATAAGATAAACTAATGGAGATAGGAAATGGAAGATTTTGGTAAAACGATAAAACCACAACCAGTTGACTGAGTAAAGTAACGTAGTAACTGGTAGTATTCCCCCCATCTACAACATACTATTTTTTTTTTTGTTTTCTTTTTTCTTTTTGTTGTTAGTTTCTTGTTTCTTTTTTCTTTTGTTAGTTTCTTTTTTAGAAGACAAATTCAGTTAAGCAATTAGGTAGCATTCGCCAAAAGATCAACCAAGAACGACGGAAAAACTTATTCAGAAAAACTCTCCGATCCATGAATCGATGCAGCCAGCGAGTAACAATAACGATCGATCGTCCAAACGGAGTCGTTGCTCAGGATCCAGCTGTATTAGGTTCGAGGTTACTACCTCGTGGTAGTGGTGTAGCAGTGCCAATTGTGAGGGTGTAGCATGAACAAGTGCATCATTAACCTCACCTGGCTCAACCTTGCTAAGTACCTTGCTAAGTGTTCCACCTCCAATCGAAACAGTAATTGCACAATTCCGACCTTTTTTTAAGTGCTAGTGCCGCCTGGATGTGCGACCACTTACTACAACTACATTGGGGGAGGTTGGAGGACGAAAAAAGGCAGTCTCCTGCAAGCGGAACCTTAGTCTTCGTAGACTGGGGGAACGTCGTGGATACTGCGTTGTTGCGGTGGTTGTTGACGTTGTTGTAGATGGAACTTGTTATTGTTTAATAGTTACAATTGCACTCGCCCTCTTTTTGTTCCTGTTTTTTATTTTTCCTTATTATTTTGTTTGGTTTTTGCGAGGGTTGCAATGAGTTGGTTCCTGCTGTTTGGGGGTTGCATTTTGGAACTGGGCGCGCTGTATGCACCACCCGTTTCGGCGTTGCTGTTGTGCGTTTTTTATTCTCTTTTTTTTTGTTTTGTGTTGGTGGTGGTGGTGGTGGTGGTGGTGGTGGTGGTTTTGTATGGGTGTGCGGTACGGGTTTGGTGGGGCTTAGCCAGATTGATTGATCTATATATCTTGAGAATCCGTACTGAGAACAAGAGCAGGACATCCGCAACGTCAGCACAGGTGGTGGGGTAAGGATGATTGTTTTGCGGTGGCCACAGACTGTTCAAGGGCGTGTCAATATCACTGGACAGCGGGAGCTTATCTTGCGTTGAATTCTATTGGTGGGCAATTTCGGCGGAATCACAGTGGCTTTGGCGTTGACCGATACGCCGGGTGTATGGGTGTTTTCTGTTTGGGAAGTTGCGCTTCGCTGCTGATTAGATCCAAACTTAGGTACACCACATATGCTGCGAAAAGAAAAAGAAATTACTGGTGTGATTAAATTATATACATACACGATTAGTCAAGGTATTTAGTCAAGGTACTTAGTCATGGTCTTGAGTCAAGGTCTTGAATCAAGGTATTTGGACAAGGTATTCAGTCATCTTGGGTTAAATCTTCCAATTCAATATCTTCTGGAGGCGACTGAGATCTGCCGCTGATTCGATTCAAATTACGACCTTGTTGATCAGCACTATAATTACCACTTTGAGGTTCATCAAGGATCAATTCCTTTAATTTTTGCTTAGCCAAATCAAGGGCCTCGTCAGCCATTCTTTGAGCCACTATCGTGGCCGGCTTCAACAAATTCAATTGATACATGGCATACACACCGGCCCCAATTAGTAATAAGAGGGTGAAAAATAGCGGATTACGTAAAATTGCCATGAACTCGTTCCATCCCAATACTAAAATAACCAAATATATGTAGTAAGGAATTTGGGTGACATGTTGTATAATCGAACGTTTTGTTTCCACAAACTTGGCATCGGCCTCTTTTTTAAACTTGTTGAGTACAATCAGTTTATCATTCTCACCAATTATGATGGCAAACTTCTTGATTTCTCCATCATCGGCATCTTGTTCTTCATCTTCCTCGTCAGATGAATATATCGTCACTTCTTCTTTAGCTTCTTCTTCCTCGTCATCATCTCCTAATATGGCAATGGTGGAATACTGGTGTCTTAATTTCTTATTGAAAATATCATATTCAGGTAGTATCTCTTGTCCATCACTTAACTTAGCAATCGTTAAAACGGGTAATACTTTCAAAGCAAAACTCTTAGCTTTATCAAAACTGGACTCCAATTCATTCCCATTCTGATACAATTTGGGTAATCCATTCTCATCGTACCGGAATTTATCATCAAATCGATCCTGTAAAATATTAATCAAATTATCCTTCAGTATTTGTTTGTGAATTGAATCATAAAATGCCACCCAACTCTTAAATTTGAATGTTTTAAATGCCAATTTGTTGGTTCTATCATTGGTGCCTAAACCAAAATCATATCCGCTGTCGGTCTCATATTTATTTAATACATCACTGGTTAATGATTTGAATCGACTTAAAACATTATCCCAGGTATCCTCTTTCAAATCACCCAATTCAAACGTGATTGTTTTATTTAATCCATTGCTGATTTTTTTAATGGCCTTGTTAATCGTATTATTCAATTCAGCCAATTGCTGCTTACTGACCAATTCTTCCACCAGTTTACTCAATTTATTTTCATAATCCTGAGTATCTAACTCTCCAGATAATGATAAGAATTTTAATGAAGTTTGATAACTTTGCTTGATTTGAGTAGACAAATTGGTAATACCTTCTTGGAAATTTTTCCCTGGTAAATTCTTCTTACCAGAATTTAAAGTACTGGCCAATTTTTTAATCGTTAATCCAAGTAATAAATCAGCATAAATTTCAAAAATTTCCTTAAATTTACCATTCAACTTACCAATCAATGCCACTCGTTTTTGCTCATAAATAGACTGATTATATTTGGATGCCGATAAATCATAGTTTTCCAAAACATCGTTTCGTAAATCAATGAAAGACAATCCCAATTCTTCAAAATCAATATCACTACTGGCCGATGATTGTGGAATATTAGCCAAGTGTTGTTCATTAAATTTAAGTAGAAATTCATCATAAACATTACTCGATATTTCATCACACTTAAACTTGGCCACCAATATTTGCTGAGTGGGTAAATCTAAATCCTTATTATGATCAATCTGATCCCAACAATTTTCTGCATACATGGTCCAACCATCAATGGGGATTTGATGATGATATTCTGGTTTAAACAAATATTCGGGATCTTCCTGGTTTATCACTCTATCCCCTAACAATCTTACATCAGAGGTGAATTTTTCTGGTTGTAATACTTTATGACCTAAAGTATGGAATGAAATATCAAAAAAATCCTGGAACTTCAAATGAGCAAGTTCATTGGGTTTATTTAAACTATCCCACATATTGATTAAGTCCTGGGTCAACGTAGATGCCAAATTCTCCTTTGGAGTGACACCGATATGATCTCTTATAACAAATAATAATAATACTTTATGCGTATTAGATTCTTGTAATTTAGTTTTACCAAATAAGGTCAAATTAACCTCAAACACCGTTTTCAATAATCCCATATTAGCCCCCTGGTATAAACCAATTTGAGTTTCCCATACATTTATAATTAAAATTTCGGAGGTCGATAATGCAAACAAGGCCGCTTTTCTTTCAAAATCCTGATCTTCACCTCGTTCTCTACCATCAGTCCCTTCCACGTCCATTACAAAAATGCTCTCTTGATAGTCTTTAGAAACCAATTGCTTGGTATTGTTTACAGCGGGGGAATACGCCATCCAAATACCTTTCGTGGTTTGCTGACGCTTAGTTTCATCCATCACGTCAAAGTTGGTGTTGAATAACTTATTCAATAATGTCGATTTCCCCGTTGATTGTGATCCAAACACAGAAATAACATGATAATTGTTACCAAGCACCGAAGTTGGAGTGGTCCGTTGAATGTACTCCAAGAGATTAGCATTGAACTCTTTCTGTTCGTTAATCACCTGAATCGCATCCTGAACGTGGTGTTCATCAATGGGGACAAATGATGATGATGATGAATTGGCCGAGATGTTTTCTTCCATATCTAACGTGGGTGGTGGGAACTCGTTATCCTGAGACAGCATCGATGAAAAGAAGGGGAATTAGATCAATCAATTAATATCAACTAGAATTGTCCTAAACTATTTATATCTTGAAAGTATTCTGCTTATATTATTGATGTAGTTGAATAATGATTAAATCGACTTGTGAACAGCGGGGAGAGTCCTGTCTCAACCAAATTTTAGATCAAGTTTATTGAGTCGTGTTTAAACGAAGTAACCGCACCACAAAAAACTATATTTCCTTGCTTCTTTCTCATGATTTTATTTTGGGTACACGAACATTTTCATCGTGTTTACTACACGTGAAATTGTTAGGTGACGGGCCGATGATGGTTCATCCATACGAGAATATACAAATTGTATATATATATTTACGATAAAAATAAAAATAAAAACAAAAAAAAGGTGAAACAAAAGACTATTTACAGTTATGTTTACATGGAGTTGAGATCATTAGTTATTCCAGTCATTCTGGCCTTGTTTGTTCTTCTCATGCCGAGATAGTTCATGTCAAAGACGGCTCTTCCTTGTGTAAGCGATCTTAATCTTGACAAATACCCGATCATCTCCCTCAATGGGGTTTCGGCAAGGATCACCTTCTTATTGGTGATATCTGCTTGTGCCAGTACACCACTTTTTGATTTTTGTAAAGTGTAATCGGGTGGTAAGTAGACTCTTTCTGCCTCTTCATTAGCCCAGGTTAAAACCTCGAGATTTTCATTTAACTCATCTTCAATTGAATTGATTACTGCTTGACATTTTTGAGTTAAGTCGTGAGTAACTTCCCCTAGCATATCAGAGTCCACGTAGACCCTCGTTTGCATGTAGGGTTCGGATACCACGAATGCATTATTATTGGATTCGTGTAATTCGTTTACACTTTTTCTGACTACTCGACGTCCAACGTCCAATAACGAGCTTGGAGTTTGAGTCTTATCTTCAATGGGGAAATTCCAGCTCTTGATTCTTACAACTGTAGAATGTAAGGGGAATCCCATCACTGGTCCACCCATTTGTAATGCGGTAATACATCCTTGTATCAAACTCTCTTGAAGAACATCCAATGAATAGTCTAGCTTCCACCGTCTTTCATCAATGGCTTGGTTAATGTAATCAGGGGTAGCATCTGGTTCGAAGATAATAATGTTGTTTTCTTGTTTTAAGATTACCGCACCATCTTCTTCTGCAAATGATGACTCGTCTGCTTCTCCTTCGAAACTGTCCAATTGGACCGTCACGTTGATATTAGGATCTTCTCCCGATATCGAATATTCTGAACCATTGGGATGAGCCACGGTTTCTTTGTAGCTAACAGCAACATCTCTTAATCTAACGTTGGCCCTCATATCTTTCACTAATCTTTCCTTCATAATTTCCAAATGTAATTCACCCATACCACTAATTATTGTTTGGCCCATTTCCTCATCGACCGTTACTTTCATCGAAGGATCTTCTCTTTCCAAAATCTTGATGCAAGCATTCATGTGTCTACTATCACCAGCAGTGTGTGGCTCTAAGGATGAGTTGAATAATGGCGGGGGAATATCAATTGGTAACATCTTTAAACTCGATTCTAACGGGGTGAATTGTTTACTGCCTGAGTTCCCGTGTGAAACAATTGTATCACCTGTAATCAATTCATCCTCCAATCCCAAGATGACACCAATGCCCCCGGTATCAATATGTCCTACTGGTTCTGGAGAATCACCATGCATTAAGAGTAACTTCTTCACGTTGAACTTGTTTCCGGTTCTGGTATTGATAACAACAGTATTAGAATGAAGTCTACCACTATAAACCCGGAAAAATGTCATCACCCCTCTTGTAGCATGCGTCATTACTTTAAAAGCTAATGCCACAGTGAGATTCTTGTTGTTATTGATAATTAAACCTCTATCATTATCCCAGCTACATGGAACACTGACTTCTTCACCCAGAGTAGCATTCTTATTATTTTTGGATTTACTTTTAGCTTTCTTTATTCTACCGCTCGATGTTATTTGAGGAACGGCAATTTCCACAGGTGAAGGGAGAAATTGAACGACAGCATCCATTAGTGGTTGAACCCCAACATTTTTAAATGAAGACCCACAATACACGGGAACAACAAAATTCTCAATAGTAGCTTTCCTTATTCCTGACTGCAAAAGAGAGGGGTCAATTTTCATAGGATCCTCATCACATTGATCTAAGGCATCGATGAACTCATCGTCATGTTCTGCCAAAGTTTCAATCATTGACATCCTACTTTTAGTCAAAATTTCGTATAAATCTGGAAGCTTTTCTGCCTCAGTTTCAAGGTCAGTTACAGTTATTTTCTTACCAGAGGCATCTTGATTTGGTTCCCATTTGAGTAACTTTTTGTGTATGATATCAATAACCCCAACAAACTGTGAATCGCCTGCCAGGCTGCTTTCAAAGTAAGGAACAGTACATAAAACAACACGAGTTTGTAATTTTTGGATAATTTCCTTTACTGTTCTACTGAACCCTGCACCATCTCTATCCATCTTATTAACGTATGCTATTTTAGGAATACCTAATGCGGTTGCCTGTTTCCATACTTTCTCGGTTTGTGCCTCAACACCTGCAACCCCGTCTAAGATAGTGACTACACCATCCAAAACTCTTAATGATCTGATGACCTCGAAGGTGAAATCGGCATGGCCTGGCGTATCAATTATATTGATTTTGTGACCATTCCAAGGAATCGAAATAGCAGCCAGCTGAATAGTAATTCCACGTTCTCGTTCTGATGGTAAAAAATCGGTAACGGTATCCCCTTCATCGACATTACCAATGCGCTTGGTTTTCCCACTGTAGTACAACATTCTTTCTGTGGTTGTTGTCTTTCCGGCATCAATATGAGCAATTATCCCGATATTTTTGGTACGTTTAGGACTTATGATATTCAAAGCTTCATCTTTGAGAATTGCTGAGGAATGGATATATGATTGTCCTAGGGACTCCTTAATGGAGGGAAGAGCATTGTTTAGTGCTGCTTTCAATGGCCGGGTCAACGAAAACATTCCGTTTTTTATTGAGGGCCCAACTATAATTTGCTATGAATCAAAGAGGCTCCCACCCTTTGAATCTCTTTTTTCATCTTCTGGATGCGTCTATAAAAAAATGAAAAAAAAAAAATAAATCAACTAATTTTCTCAGGCGAGAAATATAAAAAAAAAAAGAATTCCTGATGGAAAGGTATGGGCTGCAAAAAGAAATAATAAATAGAACATAGGTAAACAAGAAGAACAATTGCTCTTGTTGGGACTCTCTCTTCAATGTGTTTTTGTAAGAGGGAAGTGTACGAAAAAAAGCTTGAACTTTATTGGGTTTCATAGAATATATTAATTAAGATAAGGCAATCATTGCCAGTGCAAGGTAAAAAAAAAACCACGTTTACGCTATATTTTGATGTTTTGGCATCGATTCGGCATTACCTTCATTGTGATTCCAACGTGATATCATTTTGTAAGTTTTCCTAATTTTGCTATAAATTTGTCAAAATTGAGAGAAAGTAGGATGCGCTTGATGAAAAAGAATGCCCAACTCTCACAAACCATCAAAAACATCAAAAACAAAACTTATTACTGTTTTTCAACATATGAAATTTAGAATTCATTACTTCATGCAAATCAGGAAGCCAGGCAAGCAATATAGACCTTCCACTTTAATCATTTGTGAGAAGATATTCTTATCAAGTAGGATCCATTGGTTTATATACTTCACACACTCCCTTCTGGACAGTTCCCAGGAACCAATTGCCCTATTATAACTTAAAATTAGCCAATATTCAAGTAGCATGAACACATATTATACGTAAACCCCCCTTGACTGCGTTAATTAAAATTCTCCGAAATAGAATCAGTTTGTGAATACCCAACATAACCCTTTCAAATTGAATTAAATCAACTTATAGCAGTGTAATAACTATAAGCAGACTCCGAGACTAATTGAAAGGCAAAACTGACTACAATTGGAGCTCTTCTTGAGTACTTGTGTCAAAATTAATGAAAAAGAGTTTGCCTTTCTTATAGTTCAAAAGGGAATTTTCTGTGCCAAAGCGCAGACTTCAGGGTTTGTGGTCTAGTGGTATGATTTACGCTTAGGGTTTCTACTAATTCGTTAGTATAAAGTTTCTATTGAATTGCGTAAGGTCCCGGGTTCGATTCCCGGCAAACCCCTCCTGATTTTTAACGGGTTTGTGGTCTAGTGGTATGATTTACGCTTAGGGTTTCTGCTAAGTAATTAGTATTAAATTTCTACTAAGATGCGTAAGGTCCCGGGTTCGATTCCCGGCAAACCCCTCTTAACTTTCTTTTTTTGTAGTTTTTTTGTCTGTTTTCCTAGTCCGAATTAGCTTTTCTTACATTTCCATCATAAATTTTAATGTTTCGAAAACCTGAAACGTCGTGTGGATGCGTATTAATCGTAACCCCATCTAAATGGGGGAAGCGCGACGAGGAAGTAACTTTTTTTTTTTTTGCTGTGAGATTTCCCAATTATTTTGCATGGCTCGGCAAGATCATTTGCAGCCCGTTAGATTTTGGAGACAGCCTGCTCATTTGTATTAAAAGAGTGATATGATTCACGTTTCAGTTTCAACCATTAAATGGAACGGCTAAAGGGTCTTGTAACCAAGTGGACCACTGCCCGAGCTGTCAGAACACACTCATAGCCACCTTGTTCTACTATCTCTTTATAAGCACTGTTTCTTTCTTCACATCTACAATTAACCCAAAAAAAGGAATCTTGGGTAGTAATTAATCAACCGCAATAGCTCTTGCAACCATCGCGTTATGCTAAAGCCATTGTCGGATAACCAAGGCTGAAAACTGAACCACCTTCACCCCATTTGAGGTGCAAACACTCCACAATTGTTGATTTACGATCGCACTCTGACTAAGCACCAGTCTGAGGACATTTCAACAATTTTAGCAACCGTGCTTATATGCTATGGAAGCCTGTCGGCGCTAAGGACGAGTACCGTTTAATTCCACCAATCATGTTTGCATCTCACTTAGTGAAACCCAAAGTAGTGTGAATTACTTACTAATCTCTATTCGTGAGTGAATACGACCAACCTCTCTTCTGTTGGCGCTATACAACTCCATGCTTTTAAGCTCACACAGACAAAATATATGTACACAGTCCTTGCTTGGAAATCTATAATATTTTACTAAATCTGAAAAGCCTTCACGTCATATGTCGGGATGGTCTTCGGTCTTTCCGAGACTCCATTTACAGCTTTAGCAAGTAATAACCACCAAAATGGTTATCTGAACATAATTAAGATAATTCTTATAACACTCAGCCGAATTGTCAGATATCCCCGAGCTATTGATAGGTGTAATCAGCATGTTTCATCGTGCAAATGCTGACAAAACTTCCTGCTCAATCGGCAAGCCGAGTGGCTCTCGCGCGGCTGTCAGCGCTACATGCAGGTTTCGACCCGAAGAGGTATCGGCATCCCGATAACTAACAAAAAAAAAAGAATTCCGTATACAGGGCTATTCTTTTTTTTTTTCTTTTTTTCAGCCTGTCATACCCAGCGAAGGCATCAGACTGTCAAACACCATTTTGTTTAATGACAAGATTATAAACCACTGTTCTTCTTTTACAAATCATTTCCACAGGCTGCATTATATTTTTCAGGATACTTAAAGGGTTGCATTTTTCACCTTTCCGTCATTTTTGTTTTTCTTAGAATACGAAGACAACACAAATTTATTGAACTTTAACCTTTACAATTGAAAAAAAAAAAAAAAAAATCAGGCTTCGTCAAATAACTTTTATTTACAACAATTACACCCATTATCATTAACATGAGTTCAGATAGTGAATATAATACAGAGATCAAACCAAAGCAGGAAAGCGAAAAAGATTTCTATCCAGAAGGCTCTATTAATCAAGACAGTAACAACCATAATAATAACCCTACATTGGGAGCAGGCGATTCTGTTAGCAGAATGTCACAATGTGAAGCAAACTCTTCAGATGATATTGAGGAGCAAAAAGACACACAGGTAGTTGATGAAATACCAGATGGTGGAAGAGGTTGGCTCGTTGTTGTTGGTGTGTTTTTATTAAACTTTGGTACTTGGGGTGCTAATTCCGGTTTTGCAGTGTATCTTAATTACTATTTAGAAAATCACGTATTTGAAGGGGCAAACAAAACCGACTATGCTTTAATTGGTGGTATTGCACTTGGTTTGGGTATTATTTTCTGTCCGTTCATCAATTATTTACAAGGGTTCCTTGGTACTCGAGGTTTAATTATGTTCGGTAATGTGTTCATGTTTGCCGGTGTGTTCATGGCTAGTTTCACCAAAAAATTATGGCAGTTGTACCTTACCCAGGGGCTTTTAAACAGTATTGGTTTAGCATGTATCTCATTACCAGCCATTACCATTCTTCCTCAATGGTTTAAAAAGAAGAGAACCTTCGCTGCGGGATTAGCCACCGGTGGTTCTGGTGTTGGTGGGATTGTTTTCAATTTGGGAATGCAACGTGTCTTAGAATCAAGATCAGTCTGGTGGGCATTAAGAGCTCAAAGTATCATATGTATTGGTGTTGTGGGACTCGCTCTTCTTTTAGTAAGATCCAGAATTGAAAAGAAAATCGAATTCACCTTATTTGATAAGCATGTGTTTGCATGTGCCGGTTTTTTCATCTTGGTTTTCTTCGTTATTACCTGTATGTTCGCTTACGCCATTGTTCTTTACACTTTCGTCAACTTCACCGTGTCTTTGGGCTACTCTTCTTATCAAGGTTCCATTGCTGCTGCCATGATTCAAGTAGGATCCTGTTTTGGGAGACCCTTGGTCGGATATTTCGCCGATAGAACCGGTGCTTTGACCATGGGAATCATTGTTTATGCTTTATGTACCTTATTTTCTTTTGCTATGTGGCTCCCAGCTAGAAACTATGCTACCGTAATTGCATTGGGTATTATTTTGGGGCTGACTATGGGATCCATTTATGGGATTTTACCCGTGATTGTGGCAAGATTAGTTGGTCTCAAAAAATTGAATATTGCCTTTTCTATGATCTGGGCATTTATTGGTGGTGCTGGTATCGCTTCTCCAGTCATTGGTATCGAGTTGACTTCTAATTCAGTTGGTCCAGATCTGTACAAATATTGTATTATTTTCACTGGTTGTGCCTTTGGTGCATGTACCTTAGCTTTGGTCCTTCTTAGAGGATATATAATAGCTAGAGATAAAGTTGCTCTGGGTGAATCTGATCCAGATTTGGGTCAATTGCAATATAGTGTTTCTTTCTATGCTCCAATCCAAAACTTATTCACAATTTCAGAAAATAAAGTATAAAAGCATACGAAAATATCAAATTCTGGTTATTGCTTTTGTGCAAAACCTTTGCATTCGTGATTTTGCATCTCTGCATCAGCGGTAAGTTATCCTATTTACCGTGTTTTGTCATTTTACCTGTTCGTATGGTATAAATTAATATTACATAACATTCTACATAATAATCTTAACGCACTTAATTATTCAAATCTGTCTAAGTAGATCACTTGAAAAAAACCTTCTAACTTTACATTGACCAGATAAAATAGTGTGGTTGATATTATCTTGGTCCATAGTAGTTCAATAGTTTTAGTCCATTAGTACCAGTATTAGATCTGATGGTTTTTCTCGCGGCGCAGAGCTGCTACTATTTTTTTTTTCTCTTCTCTCTTTTTTTTTTTTTTGTTCCTTCTCATTATCATCACTAGAATTTAAAACATCATATATCTCTTCGGATACCTGACATTTCGAACCCCTCAAACACATCAAATTGTGACTCAAGCAACCGAAAAATTACTATGCTGATATGAGTGGTGCCAGTGATAATACACATCCGAACTCACAGCCGCCAAATGTGGAGTCCTCACCTCAACAGAGTTTATCGAATGAGCAGTCAGATCACTTCAATGTATCCAATTCCCCACCGGTCTCTGACGTTCACGACTTAATAGGAGTTTCTGAGGATGACAAAAAAGCCTTTGAAGATATGAAGAAAATGTCCAACGGTAGTTTTGACTATTCTTTTAGCCACTTTGACTCCCACAATGAGGATGAGCCCCCTTTCAAAAAGATGAAGGTTGAAGAATCATTTATTCCATCTACTACCCAAATAGTGTCTCATGGTGAAAATTCCTCGAATCACCAGGCCCTTTCAATTGAAAAAGAACCTGAGGATGCTACTAAAGTAAAAGATAAGTCAGTATTTGACCCAATCACTCAAGACGATAACACTAATATCGACAGGGACGATACTAAGCAAAAGTCAAATGAAACCATTTCGGATTTACCAATAGAGCAGGTATCCTCTAAAGTTGAAGATGGAGTGCAAAATAAGTCCGACAAGTTTGACGACTTGGAAAATATTGAAAGAAATGGCATGAGTCGGCATGATATCAATCCCTCACTACCAGAAAACAGTACCAAACACAGTATAGAGACTGATATCCAGCCACCCACCCAAATAGGACCAGGGGAGGAAAAATTCAATAAGGGCGACTCTGTGGAAAGTATTAAGACTTCGAGTGAAAATATCTCCAATTCTTTATCTCATGATATTGAAAATATCCTTGATACAACAACTAATTCTCTCTTGGATAACAATTCCAATTCAAAAGCGTCTGAAATACCTTTCAATCATGAATCTACCAGCTCTTCAAACATTTTACCTGATAAGAATAATGAAACCAGTCCACATTCTTTAACACAGCAAGTTGCATCTGTGAAGTCAGAGAACTTAGAAAATTCAGCCTTACCCATATCAAACAACACTACTGCTCCAGTAAACTCAGCATTGACTGACATGTCTTCAGATACGAAAAATATTTTACCCAATTCATCTGAGAAGTCACCAACTATTACTCCAGGCATCAATAAGTCCGAGAAACCTGAAGATTCTTCAGTTCCCCCAATTGCTTCCCTGAACCTGATTTCCAACCCGAAAATAAGTCAGACACCTACTGGTTCCGTTTCATCTTCTTCACCCTCTACATATTCGACCATTCCAAATGTGCACCAAGGATTATCATTGGATAATAAGCAAAGTGCCGCTAAACCTGATACAAGTATAGACGCACAATATACCAGCTCATTGCACAAAGCAACGCCTTCACCTGTTACAAATATCACGACAGCCAAAAGTGTACCCCTGGGCCTCAAGTCATATCCTGCAAATAGTCCACTGACGTCAAATAACATGTCTGCCCCCTCAAGTGATGCCCCCACACAAACCCCTTATAACCAGGGGCTCTCGCCGACCAATGCCACCTATCCGCCTGTTAAAGCGCCAACTCCAAATTATTCGAATCTAAATTCCTATCCACAACCAAAAGAAAATACTGCATCTTTAGCTCCTAATTATGTACCTAACTACACTGCTACAAATCAGCAAATTACAACTTTGAACAACACTGGTACCCCAATCCATCAGGGAACTGATTCCACTTTGCCCAATTATAATACAAGCACATACGGTTATGCATCTAAGTTGCCAAAAAACACATCTTATAACCTGATTCCTAATAAGTCAGGTCCTAGTGGTCCTAGTTTTCAATCAAATTCACCTCCAGTAAGTAACAGCATGATATATTCCTCACCCGCAGCTAAACCGCCTCCAACATTAACTCCACCGCCTCCCACTTCCATAGTTAAAAAGGATAGACTAGTAATACTATATGACAAGCCTAGATTTATACATATGAAGGCTTATATTGAAAATTTAAAGCTCGTGAGTCATGAAAATAGTACTATGTTGGAAATGGGATCCCTTGAAAAGCTAAATGAGCCTCAACTTCACAACAAAAAGTTCGATTACTTAAGTTTTGTGGTAGAATATAATGATGAATTCGACAGTAACTTGAAACGCCTAACTGACTTCATTGAATCAAAGCCCAAAGTAATCAAAGATGTCCTGGATATAGCATATCACTTTCACTTCGACTATAGTAAAAAATGGTCAGAATACAAAGATCACGAAAAGCAGGCATACACGAGGTTTTTGGAAGTGTTGAGCAAAAATGCTGGAGAAAAAGTGACTCAGTGCTCAATTATCAATAAGTACGAGATAAGCACAGTTTATTTGACTGAAAAAGATCATTTGGCACAATTGGGGCTTGAAATTCAAGATGATATCCAAAAATGGCAAAATTTGAAAATTTTTGATTATGGAGACAATTATATTCGCTTCTTACCTGGTGTGAGGTTTCCAAACTCTTTGGAAGTGATAAACATTGGAGGCGGATATTCATTAGAAACATTGTCTGGTTTTAAGATGCCGCCAAATTTGAAATCTTTGACTGCACGTAGTGGGTCAATTTCGAGTATTGATAATGTCATATTTCCTGCTACTTTGGAAAAATTGAATTTAATTGACAACAAATTATACTTTTTAAATTCAGTGGAGTTTCCACATAGACTCGCCAATTTAGATGTGTCTCAGAATAGAATTGAGAGTTTAAAGGGTGTAAACTTCCCGAAGAATTTAAAATCTTTATCAATTGCATTTAATCCGATCGAATGTATTAAAGGAGCTAAATTCCCTGAAGGTTTAGAATATTTGGATATGTCTTGCATTCCTAATGAGTCAATGACTGGAGTAAAATTTCCTGAGCTGTTGATATCATTGAATTTACAGCAATCCATGACCAATACTAGAGGCTTGAAATTACCGTCTCTCTTAAAGAATATAAATTTGGGCCATAACGGAGTGAATAGTATAAACCCATTGAAATTACCCAATTCGATCGAAAGATTGTACTTAAGTCATAACAATATTAAGACCTTGAATAAAGTGATTTTTCCAACGGGTTTAAGAGAGCTATATCTTGGTAACAACTTGATCACCACTTTAAAAAATGTACAATTTCCTGTAAGCTTGGAGGTTTTAGATTTTGAAATGGACCCGGATGTGGATGATCAAGAGAAGCATATAACAACTTTGAAAGACGTTGTCCTACCCCCAAATTTGAAAGTATTGAAGTTGGGTTATCATGCTATTAAATTCATCGAAACTGTTGAATTTCCTACATCTTTAGTTTCATTAAGCATAGCCTACAATGAATTGAAAGTAATTAGGAACGTGAAATTTGGTAATAATTTGAAAATCTTGGACCTTAGTGGGAACCAGGAATTGACCAGTATTGACAATTTGCTCATTCCTGAATCTGTTATTGACTTGAGAATACCATCACAATTGGCTAATTATTTACCTTCTTATCTTATTGAGAGGGCAAACAAAAGTCAGTTGATTATAACTAAATCAGACCCTTTCTGATAACAATTTTATCTCTTTTTTTTATACTTTTTTTTTCAAAAAAAAAAGGCATCATAAATCTAATTCTTCTCTATGTAAATTAATTTTCTGTTATCATATATGTATTATATACTTAATTATCAAAAGTTCTAACTGGATTCAGATATATAGATATTGCGTAGCTAAAACATGCATTCGAACCAAAGAAAAATTAAAGAAGCCATTAACATCTATTATTTCAATTTCTCTTTATCGAGATAGTACAATTAGGAGTTGAAAAGATTTTTGATCGATTACTATTTATAAAATACATTCTATACTAACAATTAATTAAACTAATCTTCTTCTTCTTCATCAGATGAGTCATTTTCTTCGGCTTCCTTTCTTTCCAACAAAGCTTGTAATTCAGCATCTTCAGTGGCAGTGACAGCCTTAGGAGCCATGGTAACTTTACAAATACCACCAGCACTTTCAATGGATTCAGTTACTTTTTGGATGGCATTTTCTAATAATGCAATACCTTGATTTTTATCTAAGGCTTGGGTAGAAATAACGTATAAAGGAGCAGCGACTAATTTGGCCTTAACTTGCATTTGTTCGGTTGATTCATCTTCAGCAGATTTTAAGGCTTTTTTAATGGCATCAATACCTTCATAACTGAAACAAGAGACTTCAACATCAGCTCTTATTTTAATGGCTTGAGGGGTTAATCTTCTAGAGATGTATAATTTTAATTCTTCTAAAACGTCTTTAGTAGGACTTTCAACTTCATCAAAGATAGTTGGATCAGTAATGGATAATTTGAATGCATCATAAGCGTGACCAAATTTTCTACTTAATGGCCAACCAATAGTTTGATATAAAGTTTCCAATGGAATGTTGAATTTTTCAGCACAGTGTCTTAAAATAGAATGAACAGATTTAGATTTATTATATCTTTCATCACACTTGACAATATCTTCAGCAGACACTCTTCTCTTGGATAAATCAATATAACCTTTTTCTTTATCAACTCTTAAAACCACGGCAACTTCGTTCTTACCAACACGAATTAATTTTTGGATAGAACGAATACGTCTTCTAGATAATTCAGACAATAAAACCATACCTTCAATATTGTCATATTCTAATAATTTAACGTAAGCACCCATTTCGGCGATTTCTTGGACGTTAACCATAACGACCTCATCCACTTCGGGATATTTGTTCTCGTAGAATCTGCAGTTAGAGGAACTCATCGTGAATGTAGCTTACTCTCTGTTCTTGTTGTGATGGATATATCTGCGTGATGAACTGTTTGAGCTATACGTTTTTTCAACAATTTTGATACTTGAAAATTTATGATTTACTGATTTTTTTTTTTTTTTTCTTCTTCTTCTTTCTCTCTGTCTTCTCACACAACAAAAAAAGAGAGGGACGCAGAAGATGGATTCGAAGATTACATAATCTACGCTTACATAATCGCAAGCCTGCATACGATTTTGCATTTTAAATGCTAGTATATATTTTTTTTACAACCACAAATGTCCCGATAACTTAAGAATAAGGGTGTAGCGGTTAGAAGGGGGAAAATAAAAGGAGAGCTATTGAAACAGTCAGTTGATAAAAGAAGTGGAAGGCAGAGTTGACGCCAAAATGAATGCCCAAATTCAATCCAACTACAATAGTCATCATCTTCCATCTTATAGTTCGTTTATTCCTGGACGCCAATATGATCAAACAAATAAACTGGCTGAGATTCAAAGCACAAAGATCGAACATGTAATATACAAAGAAACCAATTTTTCAATTGAGCCCAGGTATCAAATCCAGAAGGTTTTGGGTAAAGGGTCTTATGGTACTGTTTGTTCAGCAATCGATGCCAAAGCAATGGCTGCTAATGATAATGAAGCAGTTCAAATCGCCATCAAGAAAGTATCAAATATATTCAACAAAGAGGTACTTTTGAAAAGGGCGATTAGGGAACTCAAACTAATGAGGCATTTTAAAGGTCATAGAAATGTAATTGGATACCTTTTTTTTTTCTTTTTATTTGTTAGTATCTGAGAATTTTTACTAACTGATGCATTTTATCCTAGATTGTTAATCTCATTGATCTTGATATTGTTTATGAATCACCTTACGATGGACTCTACTGCTTCCAGGAGTTAGCTGACTATGACTTGGCTCGAGTGATTTATTCATCTACGCAATTTTCCGAATTTCATATTAAGAATTTTCTTTATCAAATTTTATGTGGGGTCAAGTATATTCATTCGGCTGATGTGATTCATCGAGATTTAAAACCAGGTAATATTCTTGTTACCATTCAGGGAACTCTAAAAATTTGTGATTTTGGATTAGCAAGAGGAATCAATCCCAAGTTTAATCATGTTAAACCATCACCTATCACTAATTACGTTGCTACTAGATGGTATCGAGCCCCCGAATTAATGTTATCAAATAAACATTATGGTAAGCCAGTTGATATATGGGCAGTTGGATGTATATTTGCCGAATTATATGGACGTCGTCCTTTATTTGTTGGTAAGGATCAAATCCATCAATTAAACGAAATCATCAAAGTTCTTGGTACTCCTGATCCTGATATTGTTCGTAGATATGGATGGAAATTTTTGGCTGCACCTAGACCTCAATTTCGTAAGAATAATTGGGATCAAATTTATCCATACGCATGTGGACCAGCCCTCCATATGTTAGAACATTTGCTCTGCTGGGATCCATACGGCAGATTAGATGTGGTGGAATCAATTTTGCATCCGTTTTTAGATCAAGTTAGAGATCTGGCCGGCGAGCCAACTTGTCAGTCAACATTTGATTTCAGCTTTGAGACTGAGGCCACGTCTCAGACCCAATTGAAGAAGGTATTACAAGATGAAGTTGAAGCATTCAAGCTTGATTGTCAAGGCTAATTAATTGCCCTGTTGAAATATGAGCTTATCATCTGGACGAATTGTGGAATCAATACCTTTCTGTTTTACTTTATTTTTATTTTGTAGGTG
Organism: Hyphopichia wangnamkhiaoensis; assembly: GCA_030578475.1. Taxonomy (NCBI): domain Eukaryota; kingdom Fungi; phylum Ascomycota; class Pichiomycetes; order Serinales; family Debaryomycetaceae; genus Hyphopichia; species Hyphopichia wangnamkhiaoensis. The sequence continues at coordinate 44,179 of JAJMSM010000042.1, forward strand.
TGGGGTGGGGTAGGTATATAAAAACCCCCCATTCCAAATCAATCAAATCAACCAATTTAATCTATATAGGATCTCCATAAATAAACTACTAGTGTTGCAAAGAAACCGACATACCGACCCACGTACATGTGCTCTTACCCGAAAGAGCAAGAACGGCGAGTGCATGTGAAGTGCGACGCCATAAACTGACACCAGTTTCCAAGATTCTAAAGCAAAGTACAAGACTTTCCACTAGTACACGTTCAAGAAGTTCCGGATGAACGAACAATGTCTACATACAGAGTCATCCTTGATGTTTCATTAGAAGCAAAACTGGCGAAAGGCTAGCTGACCTTCATCTCTTACGATTTGATTCAACGCTACTTGCACAAAGCAATTGGAAGAAGAAAAAAAAACCCCAAAAACAAACAAAAAGACAAGGACAAGACGAACACTGCTGACAAAGAAGCAAAGTGGCCGTAGTAGTCATTAGTAGTCATGGCATGAACGGAACTAATGGCCTCAAAAACGACCAATGGACATTGTTTCGGTCCTATTAGTTTTTTCATTGAGGTGAGAATTTTTTAGTCCCCACAATAATTTTCGAGGTGGGCAAAACCTCACTGGGAGCGTAGCCGAGGTTAAAGCCAGAAAAACCTTTATAAATAATCCACCAATTCCTACACTTACTGCCGAGTCCGAACCACTCCTAGCTTATCAATTTGTTGTTGAGTAAGAATCTCCTGATCCCGCATCCCAACAAAATATCTAATCAACCGTTTAGATCTAGATACTTTATTGTTGAATATTATTTTTCTTATTATTAAATACGAATAAATTTTTTAAAAATGCCAAACAACGAACATCCAGACTTGAAAATTATCAAATTCACCGTTAAAGTTGAAGGTAAGGAACCTTATGAGGTTCAAGTTGCCGGTGTGAAAGATATCTTAGTCAAGATTCCTGAAAGCTCCAAATATACCATCACCATTCACTTCAAGGTGCAAAACCGTGAATTGAAAGATTTGAAATATAAACAAGTTGTCAAGAAACATGGTTTGACTGTGAAACAAAGAGAATTGGAAATTGGTGAAGCTTTTGCTCCTTCTGACGAAGAATACACTAAAACTTTCCCAGAAGACACTACTCCTGGTGGTTTCCTCATTAGAGGTGCTTACCCTGCCACCTCCACCTACTTTGCTGGTGACGAAGAATTGTTCACCAGTGACTGGTCCTTGGAAATCTCCAAGGCCTAGACGCGCTGCTTATGTGTATATTCACTTACGAACTCTCTCTAATATATATGAATCGTATATAATAAATGACACTCGAATCGTTTTCCATCTTGTGTTTTTTTTTTCAGTTTCACCCTGCAATATGCTGCTTTGCGTCTTTTGCTTCTTCTTTTTTGACATATTATATGGTGCACGGGTGTTACAATTGTAAGACAGCTGAACTTGGAAAAAGTAGGAAGGGCAAGGGAAAAAAAAAAAAATAGGGACACTAGCATTTAAAGGGGCGATAGTAAGGTAGTGTAGTTGCTTAGATAATGCAAAATTAGATTTCTGTACTTTTGTTTTTTACTATATATAGATCAATTCTTCTATTTAAAGGAATACCATTTCTAAGTTCTACTTGAAGAAATGCTGTTTGTTCGTCCCGCCACTCATGCTGGCAGTTGGTATACAAATGATCCTTTAAGGTTAGCGGTTCAATTAGAAAAATATTTTGAAGATGCTAGACTGCTCAGTCTGGGTCTTGATAGTGATTCTAAGGATGATATTTCCAAACCAGTAGAAGGTGCCAGACTTTTGATTGGACCCCATGCGGGCTATACGTATCTGGGGGCTCGTTTAGCAGAAACATTTAATGTGTGGGATACTTCTAAAGTTAAGCGAGTGTTTGTACTAGGCCCATCTCATCATGTTTATTTTACTTCAACGGCAAAATTGTCCCACTATCATGCTTATGAGACTCCATTTGGTCTATTACCGGTAGATAATGAGGTGAACGATGAATTGGCCAATGCTAGAACGAAACAAGGTAAGAAAATCTTTGATTTCATGGATTCAGAAATGGATGATGATGAACATTCTTTTGAAATGCATGCTCCTTTCATTTATTATCGATGTAAAGATCTACCTCAAGGGCTACCCCTGATTGTCCCCATTATGATAGGGAAGAATGACGTTGACACTCTTTTGGGGTTCATTGAGATTTTAAAGCCCTATTTTCTAGACGAAAGTAATACGTTTGTTATAAGTTCTGATTTTTGTCATTGGGGTAGTAGATTTCATTATACTAGGTACACCGAAAAAGATTTATTAGATACTCCGATTAACCAAATTCGCTTATCCAAATTAGATGGTGGATACACCAAACCTCGTTCCAATTTCCCCATTTATAAATCAATTGAATCATTAGATAAAAGAGCAATGCAAGTGGCATCCACCGGGGACACCACCGACTGGTTTAACTACATTCAACGCACTCAAAACACGATATGTGGTCAAGCGCCCATTGCTGTGTTACTTGGTTTATTACATCTGTTTAGCAATAAAGTTCATATTGGACCTAATGCATTCAACTGGATTGGGTATTCTCAAAGTAACCAGGTTACTCACAGTCTGGACAGTAGTGTCAGTTATGCATCCGGCTATGCTAAGCTCGTCACCAAAGTTTAAGTTTATATATACGACCATTGTATGAATATACGTTAATCTCGAACAGTAGCCGGAACAATTGGTAGTCGGAATGAATAGTCGGCGGATTAAATTAGGTTGACGGTATCCAACCGATTTACGCGGTACGGGTGGTTTTGCTCTGGGCTTAGTTTGTTACGAGAGAATGGACTACGCGGTCCTTTCTATTTCTATTTTTTTTTTCTCTCTTCTCCTCCTCCTAAATTCCTGTCTTTATTTTCACTTTCAATTTTTTCTTCAAGTAAATCAACTCCTCGTGATTTTAATAAAGCTCTTATTGAATTCTAATAGTTTTACCGGGCCACAGCAAGAGTACCATGAGTGACTGGAAACTATTCGCCAAATCCAAGTCGGCCGAATTGAAGGCAGAGCTAGATCAAGCGTTTAAGAAATCAAAACCTCATAACCGAGTGAAGGTTGTTTTGAAAAAAATCGTGGCCAATATAATTTTGAATAACAATGAATTGGTTAGTTTGATGCCCGATATCATTTTATTAATGAAGATTGATGATTTAGAAATCCGTAAATTGTGCTTCCAATACTTAATCAATTATGCTCATTTAAACGTTCAAGAAGCAGTCAATGCGTTACCATTTTTGGCACGATTCAAGGATGATCATAATCCTCAATTAAGAGCATTGGCAATTAAGACAATTTCATCGATTAATATTCCCGAATTCACTGATCTTACGTTTAAGAGTGTTAAGAAAGCATTATCGGATTCTGATCCTTATGTTAAAAGAATGGCAGTATTTGCGGTGGCTCGATTATTCCTGCAAGATCCTGCCAGGACGACGTCATACTCCTTGATTGAAGATTTAAATGAATTGTTATATGATTCTAACCAAGTGGTTGTCTCCAATGTGTTGGCTGCACTTAATCATATTACCGAAAATGGCAAATCATTAACTTTGACCATTGATCAAAATAATTGTTCCACATTGGTATCTTTTTTGAAAAGAACTAATGAATGGAATCAAATCTATATTTTGAATGCATTAATGTCATATGCTCCTCAAACAACAGAAGAAGCATTGGATTTAATCGAATCAATCATGCCATCACTTCAACATGAAAATTCGGCCGTGGTATTAAATGCCATTAAAGTGATTGTTTTCTATAGTAATTATGTGAAAAATCCTGAATTAATCATCCCCACTTTACCTAAAAGATTAGGATCATCATTAGTTTCCCTTTTATCAAAACCCCCTGAAATTCAATTTTTAGTATTAAGAAATGTGATTTTATTATTATTAGGACGGAAAAATTTGGTCCAATTTGACGTGGAGATGTTTTTCTGTCGATACGATGATCCAATTTATGTGAAAGACACTAAATTGGAAATTATTTATTTATTAGCCAATGAATCTAATGTTTCGGTGGTATTACGAGAATTAGAAGAATATGCCACCGAAGTGGATGTTGCCATGGCTCGTAAAGCAATTAGAGCGTTTGGTAATTTAGCGGTTAAAATATCTAATGCAGCTACCCAATGTGTTGATTTATTATGTGATTTAATTTCTAACGGGATTGAATACATTGTGGAAGAATCAACCATCGTTATTAAGAATATTTTAAGAAAATATCCAGGAAGATTTAATTTTGCCGTGGAAGAACTAGTGAGACATTATAAAGTAATTGATGAACCCGATGCTAAAACGGCCATGATTTGGATATTGGGCCAATATTGTCAATTAGTGCCCAATACCAATATAATTTTAGAAGATTTTATTACTAGTTTTAAAGATGATCCCGCGGAAGTTCAATATGCTACATTAACTGCCGTTACCAAATATTATCTTAAATCCCCTACCAAGGGAGAAGCATTAGTAATCAAAGTATTAAAATGGGCCACTGAAGATATTGATAATCCTGATATTAGAGATCGTGGTTATTTCTACTGGCGATTAATTTCATCAGAAGATGCTAATGGGATTAATAATGAATTTCAACAAAATACCAAAGAAATCATTCTTAATTCAAATCCTATTATATCGGCTGATAATGATAATATTGATCCTACCATTTTAACCGAATTAGAATTAAATATAGGAACTTTGGCATCAATTTACCTCAAACCGGTTCAACAAGTATTTAGGTTGGCCAAACCGAAAAAATTACCTCATACCCCTGCATTACAAGAACGTTCTACTCCTACTCCACCAGTATCGGAGAACAATTCTACCGATCAACTAGATGATTCAAACTTTCAACCTCCACCATCTAGTTCGTTCAACACAAGACGAAGTTCATCCTTTGTCAAACAAACCCCACCCCCACCTCCTCCAAATAGACGACTTGACTCGAGTGAGCGACCACCTCGAATGGCTCGACTGGCATCATTTGATGACTTATCGAGTAACGAGGATCCGGGCAAGAAGAATAGTTTTGCTAAAAGACTTTCTCGGAAAGCATCTATTATCACTGGTAGAAAAAATAGCAAGTACTAGCTTATGACATTATGAACGTTTTTTTTTTTCTTTTTTTTTTTATTTTACTTTATTTTATTTTCTTTTTTTTCTTTTGATAGCTTAATAAGTAATATAATCTAATATCGATTTAAAGAACCCGTTGGTTCATCTATTTCAATAATGCTTCGAATCTGATGCAACAATAATGGAGTTTAGGTTGCGGCATCTGCCACCAATTTGAGTGTATTTTGTGACTTCCCATTTTGTGACTACTTTGTGACTCTATTTACCGATCACCTGTCAAAATGCATATGAAAAAAGAGCTACAAAAACAAACGGTCGAGCCATCACGACAATCAGCACCAGCAAGGGTACCGTCCAAATCAAGCAAGATTAGCTACGTAACATCTGAGACGGGGACAATAAGGCGTGATTGCCAACAAAAATAATACTCAAGAGGGGGATGGAAAATTAAAAATTTTTTTCTTTTGTTTTTCTGGCTGTTGAAAAGCCCATAAGAGCACAAGAAGATGGTTGACTCGTTCAGGGATCGCGATTGTCAGTTGTGATAACGATTTTAGCAGGGTGCATGGTGGGGTAAGTTAAATTACCACCTGAACCTCACCATCATCACTACCAGAAATACTACCAGTAATACTACAATTACTAGTAACGATTGCTAAAAGAAACTATTAAGCGATTAATCGAACAATCACAAACAACCGGGACCATTTTTTCTTCTTTGAGATCAGAAAAAGATCAGTAGGCCGAAAAAGTATGGGGTACTTTAGCATTGGCCGGGGGAAAACAAAAATAATCGTTTATTATCATGACTATTGGTGAATTGTTGATTGAACATTGGCAGCATGTTGATTTGTTAGGAATGGCTGGATGGGGAAATTTTTCAACAAACAAAAAAAAAACAAAAAAATAAATAAAGACAAAGAAAGCGGAAAATAATAATAGTAAAAATAATAGTATAATAATGTAAGACAGCGAGCAAAAATAGAAAATTTAGCAGATTGTTGGGTAAAACTGAATCATTCATAAATATATATACCGTTGTAAAGTCGGGGTTGTTTTATGAATTCAAGAACTTAACCTTATTCCAATTCTGAATAACGGTAGGAAGGGAATCCCTTTTGCATTAGAACTTGTGCTGATCGGCTAATTACGTTTCTAATTAACTGAACAATATACCAAAAGCACGCACTAAGACCGGAGAAAGACAGAGAAACAAAAATAGAAAGAAAAAAAATATATATACAAAAAAAAAGAAGACAAGTAAATAGAGAAGAGCATATATAAATATTTATTTGATTGCCAGTTTGATTCGAGTTTTTACCCCAGAGACCAAAAGATCATGAGTCATTTTGACGTTAACATTCTTGAGGATGCGTTAACTCAACCAAAACTCCCGCTTTCGTTCCCATTACCAGATGATGATAAGGAAACATTGGTTGAAAGTGATGCCAATGAACGAATTGCCAATAATTTCAGCATATTGGGGAATTTTATTCGATACTTCACCAACATTAATTATGATGGGATTTATGATGGGAATGAATATAAGTACTCGATTAATAAACATTCGAATCATTTTAATAAGAAATTCCGAGAATATATGAATGAACGGTTGCTGCGAACCGATGAAAAACTCGATGAGATTGTTTATTCGTTGATTGATCAAGAACTTCGAATGAATTTGATCAAGGCCAAAGATTTCCCCATTCGTTTTAAACAAGTTAAAGATTTTATGATCAAATATTATCAACAACAGAATGAAATTAATATGCCCGAATATCCTCATGGTCTTACATTTATCAGAATCGCCTATGTTACCGTGATGAAAACGATTGGTAAGATGTTCCCCAAAGGAATTTGGGTTAATAAACATCAATTTGAATCATTATATCAACGATTCTTGAAAGATCCCATGTCAATTATTTATTTACCCAATCATCAACTGCATATTGATTATATTATTCTTCATTTGATTACCATTCGATTCCATATGTCAATTCCCACCGTGATTGCTGGAGAAAATTTGAATGTGGCCATTTTTGGTAAATTTTTGAAAAATTTAGGAGCCATTTTCATCAAGAGAAGTTTTAATAATGAATTATATACCGAACGGAATTTGGAGAATTTGATTGAATTTATTTTGATGAATAAGATTCATTTTGAAGTATTCATCGAGGGAACTCGGTCAAGAGATGGGAAACTATTGTTACCCAAATATGGGATTTTGAAAACTTTAAGTCAAGTTTATTTCCATCAACGGGAAAAATTGGGTAATACCAAATTTGATTTATTATTTCAACCATTGGCCATTACTTATGAACGTACTTATGAAGCTGATGGATATTTTGATGAATTAATGGGGAAAGATAAAAAGCAAGAAAGTTCATTTAATATTTTGAAAAATGGGTTGGGTAATTTATTATATGGAGTTGATAAAGATGATAATTTACAACAACGAGAATTAAAATTAAAGGGTGATTATAATAATGCTACTAAAACTTTGCACGGGAAAATTTTTGTAATGTTAGGAGAAAATTTCACATTTTCATCATTTGTTAATGAACAAATGACAAAATCAATTAATCAATTATTAAAAGTGGAGGATCCAGAAGAGGAAGAAGATATTGAAAGTGGAGTTAATTTGAAAAGTTTAGGATTTAAAATTCTTCATGAAATCAATCGTATTCATTATATCCCACCCGTGGCCATTATTGGTAGTGCCATTCAAATTTATTATTATTTAACCAATGAGAAAACTTTTGCCATTAAACAAGCGGTGCCAATTTTCCGATTAATGGTGAACGAATTATCTCGAGAATATACGAGTGAAATCAATATGATTAATTTTGAAGAATTGAATAAAATGAATGATGAAGAAATTAGTGAATTATTTAAGGATCAAATTATTCAATTTTTCCGATACATCAAATTTCGGGGAGAAGATATTGTCATTAAGAATTCGATTGAATTATTATATTATAAGAATTTAACGATCCATTTAATTATTCATAAATGTTTGGTTTGTTTTATACTTGATAATATTCAAATTGGAGTTGATGATACCAATAAACTTAGACAAATGAGTCAAATTTATTATATTTTCACCGGGTTTTTGAAACATGATTTTTTATTTGATTATAATTATAATGATCGAAACGAATTAATTAATATATTAAATGAATTAAAACAACAACAAATCATTAACGATGAATTTCAAATTTTGGATAATAATTATATTCAATATATGAAATTATTAATTAAACCATTTATTGAGTCTTATTTGAATTGTGTCAAATTTTTGAATATTTCCAAGGATAAATATTATAAGAATATTAATCAACGAATCAATGAGGCCCAGTTAATTAATGATGATTTGATGAGTAAACAATATCCTACCACCAAAACCATTTTGAAGATGATTATTTCCAATGACCAAACTTTCCATCACATTGAACTGATTAATAAACAGTATTTATTATCATGTTTGTTCTATTTGGCTAATTTACAATTAATTCGTATATTTAAAAATAAATCGAAAACGAAGGCATTTGTCATTATGGAACGGGAAAAAGATTTAAGAAGCATTGAGACTTTCTTACAAATGACATTGGCTGGCCAAGGTGGCATGATTGATGAAATCAAGATGAATTATGTCATTGATATCATTGACAAGCAATTTGATCGTAAATTGGATTCCAAATTATAAGACATTTCTCACAATTTAGATCTCTCATAATAGACTATTCTATAAATAACATGTATCTAAAAATATCAAAGTGTAAATCAAAGTGTAAATGGTGGAAATATCGAAGTGTGAATGATAGCCAAAAATATCAAAGTGTAAATGATAGCTAAAAATACGTAATGTGTAAATGGTAGAAATATCTGATGTGTAAATGGCATATCAAAGATGTGGTAGCTAAAAATACGTAATGTGTAAATGGTAGGTCTAATGAGTAAATGGTAGATCTAATGTGCAAGTATATCAATGTGTAAATGTATATCAATGTGTAAATGTATATCAATGTGCAAATGTATATCAATGTGTAAATGTATATCTAAGATGTGAAACCTAATAGTACGGTGGTTGTTTTTGCAGCTAAGATAAGAAGTGGAGAACACTGCCTGGAAGCAACCTCAATCTAGCAGTGACGTAACCGCAGACGGGATCATTTCATGGCGCAGAACTTTAAGTGACCTTCCTTCACATGACAGCTACCCCTATTAAAACATCCGTGCATCCACTCACATTTCCACCCTACCCTGCCGCTCGTTCCTGGAATTAGGCCTGCTGCGCACCGCTCCACCCCCGTACACCCACTGTTTAGTCTTGCTTTTCTTGATACGCTGATATTTTTTGTCTGCTTGTGTTCTGGGGGTTTGTTTGTTTGTTTGTTTGTTATTTTGTAGTTTTGTTTGTTTATTGTTCGATCATTTATTTTTGTGGTGTTATTGCTAGGCCAATAGGGGTAGCATACTGCCAAAAACAACTCCCACGACACCGAGTAGTCAGGTTGATCTATTTGTACCACTACACGGTCAATCATTCTATTATGTAGTGAAGTTTACCCTAAAAGCCACCAGCCAAAACAAAAGACCACTAGACAAAACAAACAACAACCACGAAGAGTCGTGCCGTTTGCATATCCCCAGTCATTTGATTACACAAAAAAATAACACCCTAAAAAACAAAAAAAAAAAAAAAAAAAAAAAAAAAAAAAAAAAAAAAAAAAAAAAAAAAAAAAAAAAAAAAAAAAAAAAAAAAAAAAAAAAAAAAAGAAACAAAAGAAAGAAAGACAGAAAGAAATGAGCGAAACAAACAAATAAAGAATTAAAGGGAGTTGTAAGAAAAAAGAGTGAGGAAAAAAGAGTGAGGAAAATAGAGTGAGGAAAAAAGAAATTTAATTATAAACAGCTCCAATCTTTCTGGTCAAAATTTAATTGATATTTCAAAATTAATTCGATACTCCAAGTGCTTTACTTTTTAACTATTTTTGCTTTTCAACTACTTTTACTTTCACCACTTCTTCTGCTGCTCATATCTGTACTTGTCCCTTCACTTATTATCACGTCTGTTTGTTTTCGCTGCCCCATTGATGTTCGTGAGCTTGTATTAATTGGTGTCTTATAAACTCCTATCTCCAGACCATCTCCGTCAGTTCATTTTTTTTTTTTTTTTTGCTTCGTCTTCTCCCTGTATTTATTTAAATTTTGCATGCTACACCTTTTGTAAAAGCTTTTCCATTTTCTTGTTAGTTCCTCAGTCCATTAGTCCATCTGCATTCAATGAGAAAAGAATTAAAATACATAATATGGGGCCATGTTGCTCTTGTGGTGTTTCTTATATGGTACACCTTTGATCTCATCACGTTACTTCATGATGATTCGTTCCAGGACGCTTTGCTTGATGTTGAATTGAATCCCACCGACGGGACCTTGGATAGGTCCCCAATCATTCCTAAAATCATCCATCAAACTTATAAATCTACCCAAATCCCCGACATTTGGAAACCGGGCCAACAAGCTTGTCTTGATTTACATCCTGATTATCAATATATTCTTTGGACCGACGACATGGCTCGTGAATTTATTGCTGAAGAGTATCCTTGGTTCTTACCTACTTGGGATCTGTATCCTTATCCAATTCAACGAGCCGATTCGATTCGTTATTTTGCCTTGGCTCATTATGGAGGTATCTACATTGATTTGGATGATGGTTGTGAACGTCGTTTGGATCCGTTACTTACGGTTCCCGCATTTGTTCGTAAAACTATTCCAACCGGTATTTCCAATGATGTGATGGGTTCGGTACCTCGTCATCCTTTCTTCTTGAAAGTAATGGATTCTTTAAAAAATTATAAAAAAAATTGGTTGGTTCCTTATATAACCATCATGTATTCAACGGGTCCATTATTCTTGTCGGTGATGTGGAAACAATATAAAAGATGGGGGGTTCCAGAAGCTGGTAAAGTTCGTATCTTATTACCCGAAGATTACAAAACTCATTCTTATAGTTTCTTCGCCATTGCTCCTGGTTCCTCGTGGCATTTGGATGATGCTAAATTCATTAAATCTTTAGCTAATCATATTGGTTTGGCAGTATTTGTTGGTTTTATCATTGCCTTCATGATTTTTTATTTGGAATACGCTTTTTATCAATGGTGTATTTCAAGTGGTGGTTCTACTTCTAAATTAATCCATTCTGATAATTCTCCTCATTGGTATAAAAAATTGATTCATCATCTTAATATTTATAATTTGATTCGTATCAAATTGAATAAAAATATTAAACGAAGACTGAGAAAAGATTCAAATTTACCTCCTCATACCAATAATTATGATATGGATGTTATTGATTATGATAATGATACTTCTAATGATGATTTTGAAAAAAATAATAATAAATCAAATAAATTCGCTCTTAATGATTTATCTTCTTCTTCAGCCCAGAAACACATCGATAATATCGTTTAATTAGTCATTTTCCTTTCTTGAACTTTCTTTAATAATTTGATCATTTTAATCCTTTCATTTAATAATTAACCCCCTTCATTTCATTCTATCATTATCATTAATCATTCTTTCCTTTTCTGTTTCTGTTCTTTCACTTTCTTTCGAACCATTTGAATTTTCTTTCTTATATACTTATATACAAATGTTTGAAATTTGTTTGCTGTTTGTTTTATCTCATGTTTCAATAGATGATTTGCGTTTATTAATATACATTGTAGAATTTAGACTATATCTATCTTTTCTCCCCAACTTCTAATAATTTCAAATTTAATTTTTGATAAACAATTTGTTCATTTTCTTTAATTAATTGTTTAATTAATTCTGTATGATTATTTGCAATTTCATAAGCTCGTTGACATAAATTAATTAAAAAAATTGCATCAATGGGTAATCCCCCATTCTTCGATAATTGAATCAATTCTCGATTCTTATTAATTGTGATCACCAAATTCCCATCTCGAATTAATTCTTCTCGTTGATTAGCATCAATTATGGCAATTTCTTCATTAAGATCTCCCTTAATATTTTCTTCTTTTCCTCCAGGATTGAAGAAGGAAAATGTGATGCAAATTGGTACATGTAATATACTTAATGGGATTGGCTGTCTTTCTTCATAGTCATGAATCACCACTTCTTCTCCATTTATCGAAATATCCGGTTTTTTAAAATGTTGTAAAGCAGCCATCACCCCAATACATGTGGCATCAATTATTCCTCCATCATAATTCAATATATTTATATCGACCCGAATAGACCATACTTTAACCCCAGCAATAATACATAAACTTTCTAAATCAAGCGCATTCGATCTTCGAATCGCTTTCTCCACTAATCGACTTATTAAAATCTCATCATCACTATTCTTCCCATTCTCAAATTGGGAACTGGCCATGGGACTAATCTCACTATTAATGGTAAATATCCCTTCAAATGGTCGATCCTCAAACGGTGCCTTAATATCACAACTCACTCGGATACTGAGCTGCGTAGATCCCCATTTAAGTTCAACGTATCCATACTCTTCAGTGGATAAGTTAATTTCGGGAGTTCTAATCTCATCCAACTTTCGCCCGTCAAGTCGAATCCCCTGCTTGAGCGATTCTAGAATATATGCTTGTTCGTTCGTGGATATCTCTACGCCTTTGGCCATCTTGGGACTATATTCTATGGCGTGACGACGGGGTTATTGGAGTATTAAAATGACTATTTTGCTGGTCGAGATGAGTTGCAAGTTCATCTTTTCCATTTTTCATTTTTTTTTTTTTTTTTTTGTTCTTTTTTCTTTTTTCTTTTGATGATTGAAAATTTGAACCAGACCAAAAAAGCTCTACACTAAAAAAGTAACAGTGTAGTTGCAAGAAGAACAGTGTAGGCCAAGAAGAATAGATTGAAAGGTGCCTCTAATATGCCTGCAACGTCAGTCGTCACTACTTCATTCGAGTCCTCTTTGCAATCACTCATACTAAAAACAGCAATTGTCCTTGGTGCTACTGGACCGTCTCTTTCGCAACCTTGAGCTCTAGTTGTTTGTCCATGTAGTGAACAAGGCCAGAACTAACCACCACTCCATGCTCCTTATAGTCTCTCCCACCACCATAACCATCCCTCATTGTACATAGTCTAATACATATCATCTAACGTTCTAAGGTATATAATTGTACATATTCTCCAGATCTAACCGTTTTAACACCCACGCACTACTATTAACTACGCAGTGATTGATTCTTTTCGTTTTTTCAATTTTTTTTTTTTCGGTTGTCTTTTTTTTTTCAAGTTTAATTTTTTCTCGGGTGGCGGCTCCATAAAATACACCAACTACTTCTTTCAATCGTTTACAGATATCACATTATCGATAATGCTTGCTAAACAACTCGCCAGTAGTAGCCGGGTGTACCAGGGTGCCAGTATGGCCTTGGCTTGCCGTGTGGCACGCAGCGCCGTGGTGCCCGTGTTCACTAGACCCTTCACATCAACCCCACCTCCATCAGTTTCGACCCTAACGTTTTTCCAAAAAGAACGATTACCTACCAATACCGTCATTCGTTTTGTGCCTCAGCAGACAGCTTGGATTGTGGAAAGAATGGGGAAATTCCACCGTATATTACCCCCAGGTATTGCATTCTTGATTCCATTTTTAGATAAGATTACCTATGTGCAATCATTGAAAGAATCCGCCATTGAAATTCCTCTGCAAAATGCAATTACTGCCGATAACGTTTCGTTGGAAATGGATGGGATCTTATACGTTAAAGTCAACGATCCTTATAAGGCGTCTTATGGTGTGGAAGATTTCAAATTCGCCATAAGCCAATTGGCTCAAACCACCATGAGATCAGAAATCGGGTCAATGACTTTGGATGCAGTCTTGAGAGAAAGACAAACCTTAAACCAAAATATTAATCAAGCCATTAATGAAGCTGCCAAGGATCATTGGGGTGTCGAATGTTTGAGATATGAAATTAGAGATATTCATCCTCCTTCCAATGTTTTGGAAGCTATGCATAGACAGGTCAGTGCCGAAAGATCGAAAAGAGCCGAAATCCTCGAATCTGAAGGTAATAGACAATCAAGAATCAACATCGCTGAAGGTGAAAAACAATCAGTCATCTTACAAGCAGAAGCAACCGCTGAAGGGTTGAAAAAAATCGCCCAAGCCATTAAAGAAACCCCTGGTGGAAATGAAGCCGTAACTTTACAAGTGGCTCAGGAATATATTAAAGAATTCGGGAAAATTGCCAAAGATACCAATACCGTCGTGTTGCCTTCTAATATTGGTGATATTAGTCAATTCATGGCTAGTGGGTTATCCATTTATCAAGGTTTAAATAAATCTCTTGATGCCCAAAAAAAGGAACAAAAATAATTTAGTTATTCTTCCCTAAATTAAAGACTAGTGCCTTGTGGTGCTCAAATATTTATCTTCTCTGTTCATCAGTTTAGCCTATTTTATTTTGTCTGTATATATATATATATTATACATGTCTAATGTACATAATGAAAAATGAAATCAAGCCTTCTTGAAAAACCCATCTAATGCTCCTTTGCCAGGAGCAACTTTTTTAATTTCTTTCTTAACCGTTGTTTTCTTTTTGGTAGTTTTGGTATTATTACGATTAGTACTTGACTTGACTGTGGTTTCTACAACCGAATTCAAATTTGATTCAACCACTTCCAATGCTTTCTTCTTTTGGATTAAGTCGTCAAGGTATTTGTCAAGCTCAGAAAAATCAATTTTGTTCCCCTTGATAAAATCTTTTTTCAATTCCAAACTTAAATAAGATTCAAATACTAAATCAATCGAATAACGTAATATACATAAATTCAAAACATTAGCAGGAATCTCAATATTATTAACATCAGAATATAATTGATTCTTAATTTTGGTAGTTAAGCTGAAGTCTTCATTTCGTTTCAACACATCAAAAACCTTATTAATTTTATCATTCAATTTCTGGAAAATTTGCTTCAATGATAACTTATAGAAAAATTCCCCTCCTTCATTAATTACTTCAAATATCTCTTCCACTTTTTGCCGGATCAATGGCTCTAATTGGCCAACGCACTTAGTATCCAGTATAGAGCTTAAACTATCAATCAAGTCATCATAAGTTATGAAGCGATTGCTGAACTTCTCTTGATGCTGGTAGGTTATTAAAATTAACCAATATAATAAATTGAACTTGGAACCAACAATTAGATTAGGTGATGAAATGACTTGTCCCTGTGGGTTTCCTTCGAAGATAAATGACTTCACTGCTATCCCACTCTTCGGTATCACAGGCCGTTTCGAGTCCGATAAATAGGGATTGTTGCCATCTATTTGTCTTAATTCGTAAAGCTCATTGGTATCTGAAAGTAATAACTTCTTGTTCTTTTCCCCAAAGGGTAGGTCGAGAATGGTGAATTTATGATGATTTCTCGGGAGCAATATCACTTTGGTATCCTTATCCACTTCCATGGTTTTAATCTCTGGTGATATCGTTGATCAGTTCAATTTCTTATTCAAAACGTATGCATTTTAAATAAATCAAAAAATGAAGGAGAATTGAAAAAAACGGATAAAAAGAAAACGAAAAAAAAAGTGTTTGTGTGAAAAACCGAGTAGAAAGACGCGTCAAAGAAAAATCAGATCCGAGTTGACAAAGACTCTCTGCTCCAGGATACAACGATATGAGAGGGCCCCAAGCCTCTTCAGCTATGATTGACTAGTTCTGGGTTATAATAAATGCCTCTATCAACCAACCGCTCATATATGTGCTAAGATTATTCGAATAGATGAAGACGAAGGATAAAAAAATTAGCAAAAAAGAATGCCTCCAGCCAGATTCGAACTGACGATCTCCTCATTACTAGTGAGGTGCCTTACCAACTTGGCCATAGAGGCGATTTCGTTGTAGGTTGAGAAAGGTTGTTCAAACCGGTGATTTTAAATTTGAAAAGCTTGCTTATTCTGTTTGTCTTTTTACATTATTGATACCAATTCGTATTGGTTTTTATTTTTATTTTTATTTTTTTTTTAATTCGTAGTTGTATTAAACAACCAGATATTATTCTTCAAGTCTTTTAGTATAGTTATCAAAGTGACTTTTGTCAGCGCCCCAGCGCTATCCTTGATGATGAGCTTGTCGTCCGTACACCATTGACGCCGCTAGGCTCCAGAGGGTGACTTTGAGACACGCTGTCAGACAAGATCAAGTCGATGATAAACTTTGTACTTAACACAAGTACAGCATCGACTTACCAACATTATCTAGTCTAAAGATTTTGGGCCTATTCTCGTCTAACATATATGTAAATATGAACACGTCCAACCAAAATAAGATTGGGTGAAAGAAATACTTTCTTTCTCTCGGTGTGGAGCATAAGTGGTTGGACACCCAGTTGAAGCATTTATTAAGACGGTGAAATAGATCTACCCTGATGGTTTTCATATATATTAATCCTTATATATTCATATATATTCAGTATTGGCTTTTACCAAACTAGTTTAACCTTACGACCTATTAATATATTGTTTTATCCATTTCACTTAAGGCAATACATTAAGTTAAAGATTGAACAAAGAGATAGATTAATCCATCAACCACCACCAGCATTGATATTAAGTATGTGAACCACATTTAGTGTTAATGCCCTAAAAAGGAAGTGAGATAGCCTAATGGGATCTGTATTATAACAACATATCTATAGTACAGAAAGGTAACGCTTGAATACCCAATAAAGGGGGTTTAAAATAGATCCTTAGGTAGCTAGCAGATTATCCTATCTGAGCTGAGGCTACTACCCGGGGGACCCACGCCACGATAAATTTACCACATTTGAGTACTTGAAACTTGAAACACAGTATTATACTTAGCTTTAACTTAGTAATCGCACACCTTGACTGTTACAGAAATTAATCCCTTTTGAAAGTCATTAAAAGTTTGATGTTGAAAGTTTGTTACATTATTTTCTTACAAATTATTGTTAATTTCAGTATTATTCATTATAAATTTTAAAAAAATGAAAACCCGCAGCAAAAGTTGCAAAACGACAAAAAAAAAATTCTCCCGGGGGTGAGTCGAACACCCGATCTCAAGATTACTTTGAGGAGAACCCATTACAGTCTCGCGCCTTAGCCAGCTTGGCCACCGGGAGGATTTCTATGCAAGGTGCCTTCACCTTGGGAGCCCAGACGACTCAATTTGAGCCAAACATTTGACTTGATATAATGTTTTATAGCACTTAATGTAGCCATCAAGAGTTTATCTCAACCCAAAAGTGGCCATTAAAATTCATGATGACCATTTAATGACAATAAAGCTAGTTGCTCGAAAATTACTAAAATATTACTAACGTAATGCAAAACGCCAGTTTCGCCGTATTGGGGCGGGATAAAAGATATTTCACAGCATTATTTTTATCGGCTCTTAGACTAAACTAACAGTACCCAATGAAATGAGGAATTCGTCTAGATTGGCTTTGGGCATATGGATTATCAACAGGTTATCACTGACACATATAATATTGTCAACTGAGAAGCATCTGAAGATTATTATTCTATTACCACACGGCAAGTTAATTTTTCCAGTACTACTTTTTGCAGCTCTCCCTACTCACGCACGTCTAGATCTCATATATCAACTTTCAAACACTGCTGTAACCAGCATGACGAGCAGTAGCGTCAACCTTACTAACTGCAAGTTTGAACTCTGGTATTACTGTGTACAACTCTTCGAAGACTAGCGTCAATAATGAGGTGAAAATCTGCAAAATGTGAGTCCCAGCACTTGAACAACCTCAGCAAGCCACAGTATCAAGGGTGAAGCCAACAATTACGCAGGAAGTTGCTGGAGGGGAGGTAATGATTTCACTGTACGTCAAGCTAACCTGGCCACACCACATCAATGATTATTTCTCTTGCACAAAACTAACTTGTTTCATCTACAGATCATCCACCACAACTCCAACTTCAAAAATCACTGCTAGCACACCACAATTACCTGTCGGTTCCCACATTACGTTGTTGGATGCGCCTGCAACCTTTCAACACAAGCAACATCCAGCAATCGCAACCAGAAAGCACAGAAAAGAGAACGGTTCACGCACACCACACCTTTTTCTAGACTTTTTTTTTTTCTCCCACCAAAAACAAAAAAAAAAAAAATTAAGCACTGAAAGTACGATGACAATTTCTGAGTGAAAAATTGAAGTACAAAATTAGCCATCACGCTTTGCAGCAATCGAATATAGCAACTAACCTTTCTCATCCTTATTTTTTTTTTTTTTTGCTTGTTAAAAGGTCTCTCCATTTTCTTTTGCCTTCTTTGGTATTCTGCTAATCCTGTATCTATTGCGTTACTGTTATTGTAGTACTATAGGATATGTTGCATATCTCAGGCTGTCTTCTTTTTTTAGTATTTCATTTGTAAATCGGCAAAGTGGCTTGTGACGTTATATCGAAGTATTGTTTGCTATTTGAAAGTCATTTATCTCAGACTAACTGGGTATAAATAGAGTGAACAATCCACCTCAATATGGGAAGCACTTAGAACCATCATCAATTAGATAATTATATTACTACAACACTATACGCAATACAAACAAAATGGCTCAACCACACAAATTATTCTGGAAAGGTTCTGATTTAGACTTTGTCGTCTTCATCGAAGATTCTGACTTGGTGCAAAAATACAAAAAAGGTGACTCCACCATTCCTTTGATAGATATTGTTTCCATCTACAAAGTGTTCGTGAACAGACAAGGTGGTTCTGAAGGGGTACTTGATGAAGCCTCTAAACTTGAGTTGTCCAACGAATTTGGTAGCTCTGACGTGGATGCTATAATCAAGAAGATTCTCACTGAAGGTGCTGACAAGAGCCACTTTGGTGGTGTTCAAAGTGGTCACAATAGCCACAATGACTCAATTGGTGCTGGTCCTACTGCTAACTAATTGATAGCAGTCATTTATTAATTATTTCATGAGTTGTACGACTTTTTGTTGATTTTATCTTATATACTTTTTTTTATTTTTTTGTTTTTTACATAGTTGATTATTAGTATCACTTGCATACAAAATTATCCCAGATCACTCTAAAAAGAGACTGTTTCAAGATGATTTTGAAAATAATACGATTTTTCTATTGATACCTCCCCACACTGTAATTAATTGCCCTGGTAGTTGGAACTCTTGGAGTTGGACAGGAAGAGTGCTAATACTCTCGAATATCGTTTACGAGTATCACTGTGGTAATGTCCCCGTTGAGATTGACGTTTGGGTATCGGCTTCGTTGGTGGTTCATCTGTGTCTGCGTCTGCGTCTGGTAACTGGATTTCAGCGAATTTGAGACTGGAATTGGAATCATTCGGAAGTTGTCCTGATTCACTAATTTTGAAAGAAAATTGTGATGACATTCCATTAGTGACACCAGTATCATTAATTAAACTTGCATCAGTTTCTGAATTGGCATTTTCAACCCGATGATGGATGTCATTGAAACTATGTGAATATTTTAGAGGTCCCAAAGCATGTTTTTTCATCGCACTCCAACTCATACTTTTTCGAAGTATTTGCCGATTCAGCACTTGGTCATTTTTGCTAAACAATATGGGTAACTCCTGACTGATCAATTCTCCAAGTCTCTCTTCTGCTAACTGTCTGTCAGGTTTTCGTATTTGAATCGTATTATGACCAGTAAATCCGTCATCAATTGAATTCAAACTATTGAAATAACCAGCTAGTGGCGAGATGTCTTCGTAGCATATACTTTGAAAATCAATACTTATGTTGATCGATCTCGATTGCTTGAAATAACAAGAATTACGATGCTTGACAACAGTATATGCATCTTGCAAGGAAATATCGTATGGTGCAATATCATGGGGGCTAAATACCACGATCGATGATGGGGCACCCGAATAGTCTAAATCATATGGTCCGTTAACAAAATCAACCATAGTCTCAAGATTATCTCGCCATACTAAAAATTCTTTCTTGGTCAATGTGATTATTAAAATTTCAAATTGTCTAAATCCATGTTCATACACTAATTTTATTGAATAAGGGTAGTTCGAGTATAATCCACCTACAGAGTCTCGAGGATTCGTATATAGCTGACATCGAGATAGAGGAATGATGAATTTGATTTCGTGTTTTTTCACTGTTTTTTTGCAACAAACATCACCAAGGATTAAGTGGCTCTTATACAAAAACAAACCCATAGTTGAAGACCGTATTGGTAATACTTCCTCATTATTATCTGAACGTTGCAACCAAACTATCGTAGATATCCCACTTAATAAATTCCTCCCGAAGAATTGCAGTGACAATTCAAATCCCATAACCCGTCCAAGGTCGTCAAACTTAAGTAGTTGGTTAATTTCATTTCCTCTATTATTTTTCTTAAATTCATCAGATCGATCATTTATTAAGTTGAGTTTGGCTTTTATCTCATAAAGCAAAGACCTCAATTTAAGCAACATTGTGTCGTCATATAACTTATCTTCAACCTTATATAAGGCCATAGTATCAACTTGTTTTACTATTGCTTCCACAATTAATCTATATTTACTTATCCTAGAAATGGGTCTCTGTATCATGGATATAAAGGAAAGATCCATATGCTTAGTAGCTGGTTGGGTAGCTTCCAAATAAATTTGCCACGCTCTTACCCACGTTGAATCTAACAACAATTTCTCGAAAAAACTATGACAGCTTATAAGCTGTAGAACATCCTCATATAAATTACAATATTCTTCATATATGTGGCAATTCATGGCTATATCGTTAATACTTTGAACTGCCTTAATGGCTCCAGGTGCTGAACTATCACAGTTATTGAAGACGATAACTAGTGAGCTATGTGTCGATATCATAGTTTGGATTAATTCGTACAACAAGACCAAAGGAACGCCACAATAGGAAGGACATGTAAGAATAAAGGGCTCAATATAATACTCCAGTAGCAATTTTAAAGATTTAATGTAAGTCTCCTCACTTTCGGCTAATTCTTCAAGGACCTTTGCCAATTTAAACTTAGCCATACCTGATATTTGAGGAGATTCATTGTAAGTATGTTTAGGAGTTGGTGATCGAAAATCAGAGGTTGACAAGCCAGCAGAAACACTGAACGCCGGAATTTCTATAGGCATCAGCAGTAATGTAGATGTTGTTATGAGTGGTGTTCTTGCTGTCACCGGTATAGCTAGTGGGTTCACTTTCATGAGGTTATACAAGCTAGAAGATGAGTCTGTATTTGTTATTCTTGACTTATCACTCGGGTGTTCACTTTCCTGCATCAATGGTGATTCTTTACAGTAGTTTGGATCCTGTAGCAAATCCATGTTTTGAATCTTAGGGCCATCTCTCTTTTTATCATCAGCCATCCTATTATAAATTTTAGCAGTTTCAAGCTTTGCTTTGGTGCTTCCATCTTGATCTACCTCAGAGCTGCCTTGACGATAAATCATATAACCACTCACCATCTTCTTGGCTAATAATGTCGAGTCTGAATTTGATTTTTGGAGCAATGCAACCTTTTGGCCATCGTTTAGTATTTGAAACGGCAGTTGTAGTCGCTTCGAACATTCCCCAACCGCAGGCAGTGGGAAATCCAGTAGCGGCTCTAGTAATTTCAATTCCGAAGTGGGAATAAGCTTGGCCGTTGTAAACAACTCAGTTCCTAAATTTATACTCCCAGGTAAGCTACTGACATCATTCAGTAGACGGCCAGCTTTGGCAAAGCTCAGAATATGATTCTCCGGTTTTGTATTACGGACATCCAGCTTGTTTCTTGATAATAAATCTGCAGAAGGAATTATAACAGGTGAAGCCGGAGTGATATCACCCATTGCCATTTAGCTGTATTCTCCCAGTTCATAAATATACAAGGAACCTATTTTATCAACCTACTGATATTTGTTACTCATTTGATAAGCAAAATGACTTATTTGGTGTCTTCGTTGATTTCTCATAATTTTGCATCCACAAAATGAATTAAATCGAATTGGATTTAATTGAGCCAAAATGCGACATAATAATATGCAGTGTGAATCAGCTTTTTTTTTTTTTGACTAATTTTTTTCTTTCGAGTGCATTCATAAGCAAGTGACCATTGCCATCGACCAAAGGATATAACCTACAAAAATAATCATACAACTCTAGAAGGATGAGTTCAAGGGCACTTAGGAAGCTTGAGCAGCAAAGACTCGAAGAAGTGGCCAAGAAACAGGTCTCTGACGCTAGTGAAAGTGAAGATGATTATGATGGGCCTCAGCAGCCAGCGTTCAATGCCTTTGATTTGTTGAATGGAGAGGATGAGTCAGATGAAGAGCCAGCAGATAAAGAAGTAAAGATACCAGAAATACCGAAACTGGAGTCCACACCACTCACACTGTCCAAATCAAAGAGTAAAAGCAAGAAAAAATCGAAGAAGAATAAAGCAAGTAAAAAAAAAGACGACAAACCGGTGGATAGTGATGAAGAACTTGACAGAATTTTGGCGGAAGTTCAATTGGCCGATAAGGCCAAAGCCAACTCGACCGGATCCTCTGAAACTGGTACTCCAATTGTAGAAGGATCTGAATTTGATTATGATGTGGAGGAAGCATTTGACGAGGAGACGCAACCGATTCCTTATTACGACTCTAATTATAAAAGTTTTACTAGCTCGAGACTTAAACAATCATTAAGATTATTATCTGTCCAATCTGTCAAGAACCTCGATCCTGATCAAGAATTGAGTAATTTATTTGGGAACTTATCTAAGGACACAATTGAAGATGCTAACAATACCACGTCTTTAGCTACTTCACCAGAGGTACTTGCTCAATTTAAAAAACTCGCCCGGTTGACCAGAGGCTGGGCTGGGAAGGATCGTCGTAGTGTTCCAGGTACAACGAGAAAATTATTACTATCCAAAATTAAAGATGATTACCTCCCCACTGCTGCGAAACCTCTTAATATGGATGAGTTAACACAACTGGAAATATTAGATATTCTCTCGTATAAAGAGGATCACTTTGATCAACAAGAATTGGAGATGAAACTCAAAAAAGAATTAGCATTGGGAGTCAAGTATTTTAGGTTCAGTAAAGTTAATAGCGTTCAAGACAGGCTTGCTACTACCAGGTTTTTTGCCTCCACCGTTCTTACACCCGATCCAGAATCATTGATGCAATTGTTACAGCAAAATCCATATCATGAAGAGACTTTACTTCAAGTGGCCATGGTATTACTTAGACAGGGGGGTGATAAATCCGTCAGTAATGCATTAGTTGAAAAAGCACTCTTCGTGTTTGATCGAAGCTTTCATAAAAAATTGCATGAATTACTATATGAAAGTAAGAATGGTTTGATAAGATTACCTTACGAAAGTTTTGTCAACAGACAGTTCTATCTCTCGTTATTCAGATACATCATGAACTTAGGTGAGAGATCCATGTATTTTACAGCACTTTCCTACTGTAAATTTTTATTATCATTGTCTCCAGCTGAAGATCCTCTTGGGGTCAGATACTTCATTGATTTTTATGCAATTTTAAGTGAAGAATTCGAGTATTTAATCAAGTTCGAACAATCTCCTTTGACGAAAACTTATACCAGGTGGCAAACTCCTGGTATTTCTTTTTCTGTCGTTTTGGCATACTTACGTATAGGAGATAAAGAGGGTGCTAAAAAGGCATTGGAAAAAGCCTATGCTCAAAATCCATACACTGCCTACAAACTATTGGAAATCATTGGCTTATCACATGAAGTTTCGGTGAAAGAAAGTGAGATCCCTACCAGCGATGAAATAATAGTCACCGCTGAGACCTATTTGGTAAGGGCTCCGCTTTTATGGAAAGACCAAAGTGATCGTGAATTCTTGCACGACGAATTGCTCAGCTTATTCAAAAATAGACCTTTTGAGAAGAAAGGAACTTCTTCGTTTACTGCTCTGATCAAGAAATTGTTCAGTATTTCTTCAACTGAAGAAGATAATGAATTACCTTACAACTTAGTCAGATTTGCAATCCTATCGGGTGAAAATAAAATCATGGCTAAATTACCTCAGGCTATCTTTTCCAGAGATGACGTCTTTGAATACGACATATTACCTCCTCAGGATAAGACCTCCGGCTACAATGAATTCTCAGGTAGAAGCAATGACAAGGTCACTGATTCAATATTGAATTACATAGATCAAAATGTTCTTGGGGCAATTATCCAAGAACGAACTAGAATCGACTTTGATGATGTGCTCGATATGCAGCAATTGCAAGACGCTGCCGCTAGAAATGAGAACAATCGCGATGAAGAAGTCGAATAAATACCAATGTATAATAATTCACTTATATATTAACAATTGAACACGATTGATAGATGACTAAATCAGTGTAGACACCAGACTGTTCGAATATACGAGAGATGCGAGCCCCAAATTTCAGTAAAAAAAAAACACGACTATCGTGAGGTTCAAAAATCCGGTCAAAAACTGCGAGAAAAAGAAAAAAGAATCAAAAGAAAGCCAGAGAAGTGAAAATTGAAATTCTAGAAAGTCAATTGGAGATCGGATAACTAATTCTTCTTTTACATTTGTAACACCCTCATTTACATAGAGCACTGCACAATGATAGCCATTGATCTCAAGTTCGAGAGATGGCAATGGCAGTATCAAATCTCTACTACGTTTTTCATTTTTGTTATAGTGCCTGCTTTATACTACATATATGCCAAATATATCACCAGCAGTCCTAATAGATATAATAAATTGGAAGCACCCGTTAAGTTCAAGTTTCCTATTCCTGATGAAGCCAAACCACACTGGAAGGGGAAGAGGTTATACCCACCAAACTTGGGTATAACCGTGGCCAATGAACCAAATAAGATCCAAAGTTACTGTCCTGCCACTGGTCAATATTTGGGCACTTTCATTACCACGTCAAAGGAAGAAATGAACCAAAAAATTCAACGAGCTAAGCAGGCTCAGAAAGTGTGGGCCAAGTCTTCATTTCTGTTGAGAAGACAAGTTTTGCAAACTTTGAGCCGTTTTATAATTGATCATCAAGATGATATCGCTAGGGTCGCGTGCCGTGATAGTGGGAAGACCAGGTTAGACGCATCCATGGGTGAATTAATGGTCACATTAGAAAAATTGAACTGGATCATTGCCCATGGAGAGAAAACTTTACGTCCTTCTGCCAGACCCGGGCCTTCAAACCTTTTGATTGGTATGATGAAGAATGGTGAAGTTAGATATGAACCTTTAGGGGTAGTCGCTGCCTTGGTATCTTGGAATTACCCCTTTCATAATTTACTTGGTCCTATAATTGCAGCAATTTTCACTGGTAATGCAATTGTTGTTAAATGTTCAGAACAAGTTGTATGGTCCTCGATATGGTTTGTTGATTTGATCAAAGCTATCTTGAGACTGTTGAATATCAACGATGACTTAGTACAATTATGTTATTGCTTTGCCCAGGAAGCTGACTATTTCACTTCTCACCCCGATTTAGACCATATCACTTTCATTGGATCTAAACCTGTTGCTCACAAAGTGGTGCAAAGTGCTGCAAAGCAGTTAACCCCTTGTGTTGTTGAATTGGGTGGGAAAGACTCAGTTATTGTGTTAGATGACGTTCCCAGTTTCAAAGCATTGTCTTCTGTGATAATGAGAGGGACTTTCCAAAGTGCTGGTCAGAATTGTATTGGGATCGAAAGAGTTATATGTTTACCCAAAGCATATGAAGCCCTTGTTGATATTTTAAGTGAACGTGTTAAAAGTTTACGACTTGGTTCGGATATCGATCAATTAGATGAGATTGATATGGGAGCCATGATATCTGATAATAGATTCAGTCAATTGGAAGGTTTTATCCAAGACGCTGTTGCAAAAGGAGCCCGCCTTATTTGTGGAGGAAAAAGATTCCAACACCCAAATTATCCTCAAGGTCACTTTTTTGAACCTACTTTGTTGGTTGATGTTACCTCTGACATGGACATATCATGTAACGAAGTTTTTGGGCCGGTATTGACAATGATAAAAGCAAATGACATCGATGAAGCTATCAAAATTTCCAACGGTACGGAATTTGGGCTAGGTAACTCAGTTTTTGGTAAGGACTTCAAAGTATGCAATTCCATCGCTAACAGATTAGAGAGCGGTAACGTTGCCATCAATGATTTTGCTACATTCTACGTAGCTCAATTGCCTTTCGGTGGGGTTAAAAAGTCAGGTTACGGAAAGTTTGGTGGAGAAGAAGGTTTGACGGGGTTATGTAATGCCAAATCCATTGTCATGGACAAACCTTTGTTGAGGGCATTAGGTGTAGCTACAGCAATTCCCCCTCCTCTCGATTATCCGATTCCTGATGATAAACAAGCATGGTCGTTTGTTAGTAGTTTAAACAAAGCAGGTTATGACAATAGAATATGGGAAGTCATCAAATCTTTCAAAAAATTAGCCAGCGGAGGAGCCTAGTTAATTAAAAACTTATTTCCATTTTAATGATATATATATATATATACATATATATTTAGAGTCTTTTTTTTTCTTTTTTTTTCAATAAAGAAGGAAATTGTATATAATAGAAGAATCTTTTAAATTTTCATTTCGTTTTCTATACAAAGAAACGAGTTGACACATTAGCACAAAAACATGATGTAAGCTAAATTTCAAAGCTATATTTTTAAATGCTAATGATCAGCAAATTGGATGAAGTTGGCTAAAGCACTCGTACAAACCTGTCGAGATACAATAAGGAGCAAATATCTAAGTTATAATTTGATTAACGAATTGAAAAAAAAATAATGAAGTGAAGGAGAATGAAAATATATGTAAAGAACTAGAAGCAGTATATCATGATATCTTGATCATTTAGCAGCGTTTGCGTGCAATTCTGGAGTAGGTTTAGAAGTGGCATCAACCAATAATTTTACCACAGAATCTTTCTTTTCGTCATATTTAGCTCTAATGGCTTTCAATTCTTTTTCAACTTGAGAATCCGCTTCCTTATCAATACTTTCATTTAATCCAGCATGCTCTTGTTCGTATTTCTTCAATTCAGTTTCCTTTTGTTGCTTGTATTCATCAATTTCCTTTTGAGCGTCAGTCTTAGCTGATTTTAAACGGTCGGTTCTGTATTTTCTTGCTTCATTCACAATTTCAGCTGCTTCCTTTTCGGTTTTCAATAAGGATTGGATACCAGACGACATATTTGAGCTTGATTCTTGAATGGGTACTTGTGTTCACAAAGGCTTCAGAGATATACCTGATGGTTTCATGCTTCCCATTTATCGCTCACCAAATTAATTGAAACAAAAGGGCGAGGAAAATACCGATACTGAATTTATGTTGTTGTACACTACCACAATAGATAAACGCTTATGTAAGCGACTTTTTTCAAATGGCTGAAAAAAAAAAGAGCATAACGACATGTTTATCAAATTAAAAGAAAAATTATTAATTATAATACTTATACTAATACTAATACATATGGGTTGTATTCAATGGAGATATATATATACAAATGCTTTTAAACTGTGATGGGAAACTAGTCCCAGTAATACCCATCTGCAATGAATCTTAACATGTACTCATCTATATGGCCAACACCTTCTTCGTAATCAGCATCTTCGACATCTTGTTTGGTAGTACTGTTTGGTTCACCTAGGGTGTCATCAGGACCTGGCGTATGCGCCGGGGTACCTTCTGCAGTGGCAGACTTACTGTCTTCGTTGAAATCTTCTTCATCAACTTGAACTTCTTTCATGGCGGAAGTTGCTGCCGCTCTATCTTCTTCATCTTCCGCTTGTGCCAACGTTTCTATATTTTGATTTTCTGCTATTGGTTTATCAGGAAGATCGCCAACAATGTCGGTATCATTAACCAAATCTTTCACTGAGAACTTACCAAAGTAGTCTGTGGTGAATTCACCTTCTTGAATCACCACGTTATCTAATTGTCGTTTTTGGTTGGCCTTTCTCAAAATGTTGGACTCGATAGTATATTCAGAAACAAATCGGTATATATGCACATCTCTACTTTGACCAATTCTATGACAACGATCTTGACATTGTTTATCCATAGCAGGATTCCAATCAGAATCATAAAAAATAACGGTGTCTGCCCCTGTTAAATTAATACCAAGACCACCAGATCTCGTGGACAATATAAATACCGGTATTTTATTATCCCTGTTGAATTTTTCGGTCAACAATTGACGATCTTCGATCTTGGTAGCACCATCAAGTCTCATATATCTATAACCATGGATGTTTAAAAACTGCTCCAAAATATCTAAAACTTTGGTCATTTGGGTGAAAATCAAGGCTCGGTGGCCATTCGCAGTTAAATCCTGTAGCAATGTTGCAAGTTTTTGCAACTTACCACAATCATATTGTAATAAAGACTTGTCGGGGAAGGCAATCGATAACTTAACCTGAGATTTATGGAAAGGATTTTCGATATGACGCAACCCTACCTCATTCATAACTTTATATTGAGTAGAAACGGGAATAAGTTGATCCTTCATGTCTAAGGCAACTACACTGGGGGTGATGATGGAGAATTTATCGATTGCATCCAGCATCGAGCCAATTCTATCGTTAAGAGTTAGTACGAGATCCTGTGGAAAATCTTCAAATCTTTGTTTGTTATGATACACATTTTGAACCATTGAAATCAATCGCTCTCCGTAAATAGGCCCTCGATCACAACGTAAAGTATTGAGATACATAATGTGATTTAACAGATTTCGAATCTCATTCTGATCGGCTGCTTTCATAAATTTGTAATAATCAAGGAAATTATCAAGATCTGGAGACTTTTGCGACGTTGGTATAAGTAAATTGTCTAACTGTTCAATTTGCTTTTCAAATTGTTGAGAAGCCTTCAATTTACTAGTGGATTGAGAGACAAAATAATTCATATGATCTTTGTGAGAAACATCCAAGTTTAAAACTTGCAAAGAAACCTTTGAATCATAATTGTCATTGTTAAATAATTTTCGGACAATTCCATCATTAGTACGGTATGATGTAACAACAGACTGGGGCATTGCAAACGAAGTTACAATTGGTCTTACTTCAAATAAATCAGGATGATTACAAACCTTTCTTAACTGCATCAAACAGTTAATAATTGATAAGAAGTTACCCGATGCCAACGTTTCCTTCGTCTTAGCTCGCGACATGAAGTCATCATAAAGAAATCTTTGTCTTTTAGACAAACGACAATAAACAATGTGCTCATATTTTCCGGGCATTTGTTGTTCAACGTCCTTTTTCAAACGACGAAGTAAATAAGGACGTAAGACTTGATGTAATCTCGAAACCGTATTTCGGGTTTCTAAATCCATCTTTTTCGTGGCATTCATTTCATCAATCACGTCCCCTGCTCCTGAAGTTGTTTGTTCAAGAATCCTATCCACAGGTCGACCGAACCATGTCTGAAAATCCTCCAAGTTAGCAAAACCGTCGGGCATAGCCTGACTTACCTTGGAAGAAGGCATAAGGAAATACAACAAAGACCACAATTCCATGAGGTTATTTTGTAATGGGGTACCCGTCAATAATAATCTATTTTCTGTATTGAAATTCAAAAGGGCTCTCCAACGAGTAGATCTGAAATTCTTGATGTTATGAGCCTCATCTAAAATCATATATCTCCACTTCCGTCTTTTGAAAGACTGGTGATCGTGGACAACTAATTGGTACGAAGTAATACAGACATGAAAAGCATCAGGCTTATTCCACCCTTTTCTCTTTTGTGCCCTCTGTTGCGGAGAGCCGTAATAAGTGAGTACCTTGAAACCAGGAGCAAATTTTTTGAATTCCATTTCCCAATTAAGCATGACAGAAGTAGGAACAACAATTAAATGGGGGCCCCAGATGTGATGTTCACAAGCTAAATATGCTAATAATGAAATAGTTTGAATGGTTTTACCCAAACCCATCTCATCGGCTAATATCCCGTTTGTATTATTATTGTAAAGACTAGCTAACCAGTTCAAACCTTGTTTCTGGTATGGTCTCAATGTACCTCTAAGTAATGAGGGAAGGGGAACGTCTTTAACCCTGGTACCATTAATTTCTTCTTCATCCACATCACCGTCTTGCTCTTTTTCATCATGCAAGGGCGTAAGAGATTTAGGAGTGGTGGGTTCATCCTCATCATCTGTGCTTGTCATGTTCTCATCCTCGTCATCATTATCTTTATACTCTATTGAACTCATATCTGAATTATCTTCAGCATCCATATTTCCATTTTGAACTAATGCAGACAATCCTACTTCTTGTGAATTTCTGGAGTCAGACATGTCAACATCACTTTCAGGCTCTGAAGTTGAATCAGATTCTGAGGATAATTCTGAATCAGATTCTGAATCAGATTCTGAAGAAGTCTCTGAATCTAACAACTTATTGGGCTCTTCGTCTTTTGAGAAATTATCAATGAGTTTCTTCTGTTCTTCAGTGTATTCTAAAGCGGCTTCTGGAGTGGATTCCAATGCAGGTATTTCACCCCCGTAAAGTGCAGAAAGGCCCCTTTTATGGTCTATGCCATTAGTAGCATCATCATCATCATCATCATCATCATCATCATCATTGTCAACATCACCGTCATCGTCATTATCATCGTCAGCGTTAGTTTGGGTGTCATCATCTTTGATTATGGATATTTTTTTGTCAGGTTCTTCATTGGGGGTGGAAGGTTCAATAGATGATTCCAAATTAGCGTATTTCTTTCTAAGCTCTTCAATTGATAAGTCCATATCCTCTTTTCCATCCAAATTATTAACACCAACATCAGATTCAGCATCGGTAGAGGAAGTAGAAGAAGAGCTCAAGTTGTCACTTGAATTGGCAATGCTCTCGTCATCATCACTATCATTGTCAATCTGAGGGGTATTAGAGGAACTTCTAGCTTCACTTGACTTATTAAGTTGGGCCTCTAACAATTGAGTTGAATGTTCCAACATTTGACTTAAATGTTCTCTACCCTTTATTTTCTTCAATTCCTCTTCCTTTTGCATTTGAAGATAACGATATACTTTATGAGCTTGGCCCCATCTTTTCTTCACGGCCTGGATGGCCATTCTACTTATTCTCTTCAAATTCTGTTCTCTTTCACGAATCAAACGTTCTTTCTCCCCCTTCTTCTTCTTGAAATGTTGTTCAATCATTTGGGCAATTTTTCTAGTTCTTAATTGATGTTGTTTTCTTATTTGTTGGTGAATTGCTGAAAACGCCATTCCTTGAGTGAGGAAATGGTCATGGTGGGTCAGGTTATTTGCAGCACCTTGAATACGAGGAGATACAGTACCGGTTTCTCGAAATGGATCTTGATGAAGTCGGGTGTTGGAAGTATTGGGTAAGACAGTTTTACGCCTCTCTATTCTCTCACCGTTTAATTCGAAACGTTGTTCCACCATAACCTTTTCGTAAAGTCTTTTTAATAAATGTTTCTGTTGGTCTAAAATTTTCTCGTACTCATTCGGAGTATTATTGTAGTCAGCAGTATTAGCCTCATCGATGATAGCTGATTGGTATTTATTTGCAAGAAAGCTCTTAATTTTATTTTCTACTTCCGGAGCAGAAAATGTTTCTGGAGCATTTGAAATAATTCTGATGGGCTGAGGATCAAAGTCAATAATTTTATGATTATTTTGGTCGTTTGACTCATCAATACCAAGATGAGTTAGTTTCTCATGAGCTTGCATGGTTTCACTATTGATCGTATTTTCTTGCGATTGCTCTGGCCTCCAAGCAGGAATATGAGAGGGATGACTTACTTTCTGAGGAGGTATTGAATATTTAAAGATGACTTTATAGTTTGTTCCTGGATCCTCTTCCTCCTCTTCAACTTCTTGTTCTTCGTCTTGTTCCTCTACTTCTTCGTCTTCAACCTCATTGACCTCTTCGCCACCATCTCCTTTTTGAGATTCTTCACCATCCTCTTCTTCTTGAGATCTTCGACTTGTCCGTCTGTTTCTTTGAGGATCACTAGGTTTACCCTTGTTTCGTTGGGCTTTTTGTTTGGCGGTTGCAGCTGAGTCTGCTTTTGAACCATTCAGTTCTTGAACGGATTCGGAGCCTGATTTTGCCTTTGGTTTAGGCCCCGGTTTTTTTCTTTGATTCGTAGGCGGTATAGGTTCCGGGGTAAGGGATGATGCAGTGGAACCTTCATCGTCAGAATTTTGTAAGTCGGCAGATCCATTTGGTTCGTGGTTATGATCCTGTAGTAGTTCTTTTTCAATCTCAATACTTTTTTGAATGACATCATTTTTGAACGGATATTTTTGTAGTAGTTTTGCCTCTCGTTCTGCAAGAACTTTTTTCTGTAATCGTAATGGTAAATTATTTAAATTATCATCTTCATCGGTCCAGTTTAACTCGTAGTTATTGTTCTTCACGAAATATTCATAATTTTCCGGAATTTGGGACTTGGTAGTCAGATGCTGGGAAAAATCACTGGGATTCCAAGTAACAATTGACAGGTACTCTTTCAATTGAAATAACTCATTTACCGATAAATTGAAATCAGATATCACATTGGCAATCTTTTCTTCCTTTTCACTAAGCGCGTCTTGAACTTTAGCTTTCTTACTAGGCGCGATCAGAGAGGATGATTCATCAGGAGTAGTAGATGAATTCAGATATTTTGATTTTCGTTTCTGAGGTACTTGTTTGGAAGGCTCATTTTTAATGGATGCAGCGCCATTTGAACGGCGGCCACCACTTTTAGCCATGTTCCTTAATTATAGTATTGCTAATGAGGAATCAAATGAGGCTATCTGTAACGCTAATTTCGAGGTGTGTGGTGTATAATAAGCAGATTATACGAGTGTATTTTCTATGAGAAGGCGATTCGTAATTCAGTTTTTATGTTGAATTTACAAAAAAAAACAAAAAAAAAAAAATTACTCTGAGAAAATGTACTTTTTAAGATATGATATTCCTTTTCTTTTTTTCCGTTTCTATGTATTTTTTTTATTTTTATTTTTTTTTTCGCCCGGTTTCCCACTGTTAAAAATTCTTCTATATAATTTTTTTCCTGCTTTTGTCACACGGAGAGATTTTTGAAAAAAAAAAAAAAAAAAAAAGAATAGAGAAAACGGGTAGGATTGGCTACAATAATTATGCCCCATGTAAGTCAAGAATATATATGTAATGTATTTGTTTGTGTATGTAGATATGTAATTGTGTATATGTGAATATACACAGACGTATCGTTGAATGGAAATAAATAAATAAAAAGGTAGCAGCAAGATTTGGACTGAGAGTAATAAGAATAATAAATGCTATGATAGGGGTTAGAGCTAATTGTTACTCTAGTTTGAGACTTGGTCGATTGACTTGGTCGATGGACTTAGTTGATTGACTTAGTCGTTTGTCGATTATTGTACAGTGGATGGAGAAACGGAAGAATGGTCTAAATTGGTATATTTTAACTGGTTCATAGTGCCTTCAATTCGTTTAGTAGGGGGACAGTAAGTATCAGCTGGTGGCATGGGAATATGATTCAGGAGGGTTTTTAGGCCTTGATGAAATCAGCGTTGGTTTTTAAGTAAGCTTCTTCTTGGTCTTTAATTTCAATTTGAGAAGGTAAGAAACCAAGTTCTTCTTCAGCAGAGGTGTCTGGTTTAACACGGTAGAATTCTGCGTCTTGTTCACTTCCAGAACCCAATTCTTTAGCTAACCCACCAAATGGATAAGATCTAGGCATGGCTGGTTTGGCAGGGTTCAATTCAAAATACCATATAGCAGTACCAAGACCAATAATGATGGAGAAAAAAATCCCGTTGGCTTTTAAAGCGGTCTTATCGGAAACGGTTTGGAAATAATCAGGAGACCACATATCGTATAAATCATCATCTATATTAACAGGATCATTCAAGTTTCTTCTATTTTGAGGATCATCATACTTGGCATAAGGATCCTTATCTTGAGCCAAAACTGGAGTGGGATTAGGGTAGTCGGCAATCTCAGGATGAGCAGGGTCGGTCAATTTGATGACTTTACCAGTACTTTGGTCTGTAATATGAGTCTTGGTGGTTAAACATCTGACACTGGCACGAGGCATCACTCTTGCCGTATATTTTAAGCCAAGTCTGGACAACATGATGCAAGCAAGGCAGGGATTAGAAGAGGAGGATCGGTGGGAAGGACGTTTGTATTGGTACGTGGGTCTGGTGGAACCTGGTATGCAAACAGTAAAGAGATGACTAGTTAAAGGTTTAGTTTGTTTGTTCGCTAACTTCAATTTACCAATTCGATCGTTCAAATTGAGCCAATGAAGTGAGCGAAAATTACTGCTTTGCTTACTGCCTAAAAAAAAAAAACACACACAGAAAAAAAAAAAAAAAAAATCGGAGTATACTCCGATTACGTAATCTTCCAGTACCCCGGTTATGTAAGCGTAGCTGGGAATTGGGAATGGGCCGTTGGTCCTACAACTGCCAGAGGTCGGGACAGAATGAGTTTATTGTACTAATATACGGAGAGAAATGTAAATATGATGAACTATAAATAAATGTAATATACTAGGCCACTGGTGGCCCGATGTCGAGTATGCGCTCATGTAGATGACGAGGGGAATAAATAAATATTAAAGGACAATTGTTTTGTGAAGAACCTTCAAGGACAAATCAAGTATTGACATGTCGGCCACTGCCAATCAGTTATCTTGCTTTGGTGGTTGTTGGGGTTCACCGAATTTAATCTGTTTCAAAGGAGAGTGATCACTGTCAGCAAAACCTATTAAACCTTCGTATCCTCCCAAGTTGGAACCAGTGTATTGGGCCAAGTATGCCACGGCCAAGAAGAGTGGGGTGAACGCAATGAGAACTGATCCATTGCGGTAATTCCAGTATTGATGCACTTGGGGTGGGTTTATGTCAAAGTTATATTTGTTAGTGAAAGTGGAAGGTTTGGCAGCAGATGAAGTGGACGCATGCGACTGGAATCTTCTGCCTATAGTAGGGCGAATGTTTCTGACGGCTCTGGAAAACATTATGGTCGAATAGAGGGTGTATGTGTATGGTATTAGGTGTATGTGAAAGATTTCTCTTAATGGTTGTTTTCTAAAATATAATCTGGTTTTATTTTCATTTCATTGGAAGAGAAAAAAAAAGAGGAAGAAAAAAAAAAAAAAAAGAAAAAAAGAAAGCGTAGGGCACTGTGCAGGAAATGGAAAATCGACTGCAAATCAAGTTTAGACGCCTATATCAAAGTATCTATAACAAGACGGTTACAACAGTTGATTGCTATTCGTCGCTCTTTGAAATACTTTTGATGTGTTTACAGGAAGTTGTTGGCGGGTTGGAGCTAGTGCTCTGCCCTGAAAACTATAATGCGGTCGAGTTGATAGCAACCAATGGGCCCAGTTTGTCTTGCATTACTGATGATATAGAAACGAATAATTCTCATGTCACATCCCTGTATGAGGATACAACGCTAGTGGAGGGCCCTGGACTGGCGGATTCTGATTTTGCAATGGGACATGAAACATGTTTTGGTACAAAACAGGGTTTGGAAAAGGGCACTTCGACCTATATTTTCCCCATTAGATATCCAGGAGTGACCCGAGTAGGTAGACTGAAAGTCGATTGTCAGTTGGTAACAACAGACTTGCATGCAAGTCTGGTACATTTCTGGATATGGTGTATCAAATTCAATACCGACTCATCCCCATTTGTTTATCTCTCAGACTTGTCTCGAAATGGCACCTATGTGAACGGAAAAAAAAAATTGGGAATGGGTAATATTCATCTTCTCGAAGATGGGGATGAAATTGAAATTAAATATGGGCTTGTGTGTCGATTCAGAGCATTATTCGGCCACACTCCACAATTCGACGACGACGTTCATTTTGTGGCCCATTCGAATGGTTCAGATGAGTGGATGGTTACCAACAAACTCGTTGGAGAAGGTTCGTTTGGGAAAGTGTTTGTGGGTTTCGATACAAATAAAGAAATGCATGTGGCCGTCAAAGTAATAAAAAGCGTGCAGCAGTCCCGATTAAAAATGTTCCAAAACGAAGCGGCCATACTAATGAAGGCCAGACACGTATGACTACCATATTTAATATATGATTTCAAGTGAAGAAATACTAACACGAGAATTAGCCGAATGTCATCACCCTTTTGGATACAAAATTGATCCATAACCAGCTCTATATAGTCGAGGAGCTTATTTGTGGGGGTGATCTATTCTCCTATCTAACCAGAGGAGAAAATTTGGTTTCAATTCCCGAGAGGGAGGCAATTTTTATCGTGTTTCAACTTCTTCAAGCATTAAAATATCTACACTATGAATTGAAAGTGGTCCATCGAGATTTGAAATTGGATAACATCTTGCTTGAAACCCCCGCTCCAGGAGCCAGAATAGTGCTCTGTGATTTTGGGATTGCCAAATCAATGAAAAGGCTACACCAACGAATGAATACGGTGGTTGGTACCGTCGAATACAGCGCCCCTGAAATATTCGAATCGGCCTTAGATCCTCATCAAGGATATATAATCCGGAATAAGTCTTCAAAGGGCTACACCTTTAAGTGTGATACCTGGTCCATCGGTGTTATGGCATACATAATGCTCTCTGGGGTCTCTCCCTTCTTGGGTTCAGGAAATAATTTCCACGTAATAGAAAGTGCTAAACAGGCCCATCTCAACTACGATATTCCCCAATGGAATGGTGTCTCACAGCAAGCCAAAGATTTTGTACTGCGTCTTCTCGAACTCAACCCTAGCCATCGTTACGATATCTCCCAGTGTCTCAGGCACCCCTGGATCAGTAAAAGAGGGCCGTTATTGCAAAAAATTTACGACACCAAAATTCTCCAACAGAACTTCTAATAATCTCTGCCAGAACCATGTTTCTACGCCCTTCTCATCTCCCTTTCTCTATTCAAATATATAAGGCAACCTAAGTGGCTCGTCATGTTTTTTTTTGCATCCCTCTGATTGTCTTTTTCATGCTATTAGTTTTTCTGATCTGACAGCTTGTATTGGTCGAGAAGTTCCCATGACACAAAAAAAAAAAAAACTGAAGAAGGAAGAAAAAAAAAATAGTAAAGTGAGAGATTCAAGAGCAGTATATAATCGATTTAAAATCAGCCTGAAAAATCTAAATCGTAAAAAATTCGAAAACAGAAATTCAGAACAAGATTGATTATTCTGTAATTCCCCCTATTAATGTTGCAAGAGAGGGTCCCACCAACTTGAAATCAATATGTCTGCCAACGGGTTTGGAAACAGTTATAGACCAGGAAGTCAACGAGCACCTTATCAACGGAATAATTACCGCCAATACAACAATGGCCCCGGTGCTAATGGTAGTAACGTGAACAGTACTGGTCCCAGTAATTATCAAAACAATCGATTCAATAACAACTACGGCGGAGCCAATAAGTACAAGTACAACAATAGTGGTGCTAGCACTTATACCCCTCAACAACGTCCACGAGGTAATTTTGCATCACGTTATCAATCCAACCGAAATCACTACCAAAATTTTTATAATCAGTCAAATCAATATCATCGGAATCAGGGGTCTGACTCTCAAAGTAATCAACTATGGATGGGTGATTTAGACCCTAACTGGGATGAATCTACTATTAGTAAGATTTGGGCATCGTTAGGTGAGACTCCTGTTAATGTAAAAATTATTCGTGACAAATCAGGGGACCCTTCAAAAATTGATAATCCAGCCTATTGTTTTGTCGTATTTGCCAATCAAGCAGCTGTATCTACTGCTATTTTGAAAAATGGAAGCCAGGTTCCAGGATACGATAAGATTTTTAAATTAAATTGGGCCGGTTCTAGTAGTGGATCTCTAGGTACGTCTGCAACTTCAACTCCTTCAACCTCAGGATCTCGTCAAACTACAGACTACTCTATCTTTGTTGGTGATTTGTCCCCAGATGTCACCGACTCATTACTATTTAATAAATTCAATTCCTTGTTCCCAAATCTGGTGAAACACGTCAAAGTCATGGTTAACCCGGCCACCAAAGTATCGAAAGGTTTTGGGTTTGTTAGATTCAACAACGAAGATGCTCAAAAAAAGGCACTTGTGGATTCCAACGGCATTATGGTAGGCAGCCGGCCAATCAGAGTGGCACCAGCAGCTTCAACCTCTAATACAGCCCCTGCCACGGGACCTAATGTCCTGTCTAACAATAAGAATGATCCATCCAAGGCATCAGCAGTGCAGTTTGCTCAACCACAACCCGCTCTTACACCTCATACTGATCCAAGAAATTCTACAGTTTGTATCAAAGGACTCTCAAGAACCATTGGTGAGTCTGAACTCATATCACATTTCATTACGTTTGGTCATATAATCTATTGTAAGGTAGTTCCCCACCTTCATAGGGCCTATATAAAATTCTATAGTCGAGAATCGGCTGAAACGGCAATTCTATTCATGAACGGTTTCATTATTAATGACTCCCGATTGGTTCTCACTTGGGGTAAGTCCAAACTTGGTGGACGAGGGTCTACTACTCACCAGCCCGACTTCGACCTGAATGGATATAGCAAAGAATCAACTCCTCCTAATTTATATGGTGTTTTAGGATCATATAATGTTGCATTTGATAAATTATCAAAAGAAGAGGCCAGGAGCTTACCCTCTCAGCTTATCGATGAGAGCGAGCCATTGACTGCAAGTAAAATCGATACTTTGCATACGAAATCAAAGTTGAACAGGGATCAACTTCTAAATTCAGCAGCGTATTGAATGATAAATAAAATAAAATAACGAAAACATAAAGAGTCCGATGTATATATTCCAATACAAATTGTACTTCCTTCTTCAAAGAATAACTAAACTGTATTATGATCTTCTTCTAACATTCCAGGGCAATTATCTTGAAGATCCTTTTGATCATGGTAAAAACATCCACAAAAGATGCAATAGTAAAAATGGGATCTACTAAATTTGAGAAGTTTCTCGAATTTTGTAAAAGGCTCCTCCTGACTGTAAGCTCTATACTCCTCATCCTCTCCGTTTTCTAGCTGTTGTTCCAAGACAGTTGCACTTGAATCTTTATCAATGTCATCAGAGTCGAAGAGTAGCGTCCGTTTACTCTTTTTTCTCTGTAAATCTGTGTTCTTGATGTCGATTGCAAGTTCTCTCCATAACACATTGACACCAGCGACCGGGAATTGCTCTATCCCATCTAATAAGCGATCGTTGTCGCCGCTTTGTTGGAAACACACTTTTTGTAATTTGCGGATCAACAGAGCCAATTTTGACTCAGAGTACGACTGAATTAAAACCTTCCTATACTCCGAAGAGTCCATGACTTCTTTTGTTTGGCCGACTTCCGTCTCTGTTGTTGCATCCCCTCCGATACCCATGCGATTGTTCTTCACCTTCAACTTTATTGGCTGTGTATTCAGAAGGTCCAGCTCGTCATTTGGAGAATTGCCGAGTGAATCACCTCTTTGAAACCCCATCTTTTTCATGATTGAAAATCCAATTGACTTAGGGTTTGAATCAAATAGAGAAACATCCAAAGATTTTTCTGCTTGTGGAGATTCTAGCACTTTGTTCGCTTCTGTGTGGCCAGGATTTTTGAGCTCAAAAGACATATAGTCTGGTTCGTTATGCTCTTCTGAATGGTTGTCATCGTTCTTAGGAGCCATATGTAATGGTTTCACCTTTTTCTTGAAATCCGGCACTTCTCCCGAGTCTGATTCTGAGGAGGAATCATAATTGAATGCAGCTGCTATTTGCCTCTTTTTCATATTATCATTCTTCTGTACTGATAATCTAACGGTTTATGTAGTAGTTGCAACCTTGTAATCTTTTCATTTCGCGTTAAAAAAAATCAACTCCAGAGAACAAGTGAAAAAAAAAAATTTGGAAAAGTAAATAATCCCAAAAAGAAAAAAAAAAACAAGAACTCCTTTAAGGCAGCAACATTTTTGAATTTTTTTAAGTAAAAGCCAATCTAGACGTTCTACCATAATTCATACAAAACATGCTACCTCATAAGAAGAATGATCAGTCTTTCATATCCGTTCCCGTGTCTCGAGTCGGCTCCGCACAAAGATTGAACCAGCTTCCTGGTTCGTCGAATCCTCTGACACCGGGGTCTTATATTTCATCTTCCTTAAACCCCAATAAGAATATACCGATAACCTGGAATAATTTGAGAAGTAGGATTAAAACCAAGGAACAGCTCGAATTATTTGACAAATTGTTCATTGTTCAAAAAGTATCTGAATTCGAACGAATCCTTACTGAATTAGCATCGTCAATATCTTCTTTCAAAGACGAGGATATATCTGTACTCATAGACAATTTAATAGCCACCAATGATTCCATAGTATCTGAAATAGATGTGTTACATCACCACCAGGATCTTGGTAGACAGATTGATGATTTAGAACGAGAACGATCGGAATTTGACAATGAGGCCAAATACATACTAAAAGAGCTCATATCCTATCGTGCAGAATTGAAAAAATTACCTAGGCTACCAGCAAGCAAGTCGAGTCGGACTCGAGATGAATCGATAAATGACGTTGATATACAAGAAACTTTGAAATATGCCATGAAATTATCTAAATTTACCAAGGCACCAGCCACTATTGCTAATGCGCCATTCCAAATTCATCCTAACAATTATATATGGCCAGCTGAAGATGCCTTAAGAAGAGGAATGCTCGCCGTGACATCATTGAAAGCAGATGAAATATTGAAGAAAGAATTAGGAGAAGGGGAGTTACAACTGAAAGCAAATGCGCCAGATTCTCAGGATGAAGCAGCAGAAGAACCAACTAAAGCCACCTCACCTGAAGCAAGAAGAGGATCACTTGGGTCTTATTCTACAGCACCTAAAGAAGAGCAACCACAGCAACAGCAGCAAGCTCCTGCGCTTGATTTGGACTTGTTCGATCCCGATGAAGACGATGACTCGGACTAATTTATTCTAATGCTATATAACTGTTATTTTACATGAAGTAGATTAATAAAACTTCATAAAACGATTAATCATTATTGTATGATTTCAAATGTAAAAATTCGGCTTAATTGGCCCCTTTAGAGTGATCACCAAATAATTCCTTAGGATGTTTAAAAGTGTCACTGGCGTACTCTTCACCCAAAATACAGTCTAGTTCTAATTGTTTGGAATACAATTGACCCGATTGCAAATGATCCTTCACTATTTCTGCCAAGCCTTCGATGAATTCTTGATTACCATTTAATGATTCTGATCTTTTAAGTTTTTCTGGGAATTTAGAGTCTTCCATCAACTCAATGTCTAATTCGTGCAAAGTTTCGATATGGTCGGAAGTGAAAGCAACAGGTACAAGCACAATTCCTTTAATATCTTCATGTTTTTCTAATTTGGCAACAATCTTGGCCGTTTGACCACCCAACCAGGGTTTGGGGCCCACTTGTGATTGCCAGACTAAACGATAAGGATACTTAAAATTCAATTTCTCCATAATTGCATATACAGTTGCGGCTACCTCAGCTGGATAAGAATCACCACGATTGACAATTTCCATAGGAAGAGAATGGGCCGAAAACAAAACCACCACTTTATCTTGATCCTGTTCTGGGAACTCATTTATTTTGTCAGTGATAAGTTTCAGGTGTGAGTTAACTAACCCTTGGTGTTTGGGCCATCTGTCAATGAAGGACCAATTGATTTTGCGTTCTGGATCAAGTTGAAGCGTCTTTCTGTATAGCTCATGCATTGAAGACCCCGAAGTAGAAAAAGAATATTGTGGGTACTGGGAAAAAGCTACAGCTCTGGTCACCCCATCTTGAAGCATCTTGGGGATTGTTTCTTCACTTAAAGGATTTGCGTATCTGAAAGCAACGTAAGGCTTATGAGGAGCAGTATCAGGACTAGTCTTATCCAAGATTTTACACACTCTTTCACACTGATACTCGGACCAGTATCTGATTGGGGAGCCACCTCCAATCTCCTGATAATGTTCCTCGATCTTAGGGGTACGACGTTTAGCAATGAATTTAGCCAACACGTTTTGGAAAATTCCAAATGGTATCAAATCAGAATCAGAAAACAACCGAAGTAAAAAATCGTAGGTTTCTTTCACTTTTGATGGACCTCCCATATTCATGAACACTACCCCAGTCGGTGGTCTGGGCTGAGAAGGAGACGAATTGAAGCGTACAAACGCTCTGGCGCCAAGCGATTGCCTTAGCATCGATCTCATCGTGGTATCTGTGATTCTCAACATTATAATCTTGTTATTTGACGATATAAACGTAACTTCCAAATCCTGGGAGGAGGCGAGAAGGCTGCTATTAATATACGACTTTTTCACAGTGAAATATGAAATAATTGAAAAACGGTACTAATACTACGTGCCCTGCATGTTGGGTTCGAGATTTTGAAGTGCATTTGTCATTTGGTTTCTTTTTTTTTTTTTTTTTTTTCTTTCGGTTGCGGTTTTCATCAAAAAGTTGTGAAAAAACAAAATACAAGGAGAAAATCGTCATCAGCTTTACATGATTGACTAATGATGCCGAAATGCCACGATTCTAGTGGCCTATGTAGAGAAGAAGAATGTCAAGCGGGTAAATTAAATGAAAGAAAACTAGATATTAGGATATAGAAGTGTATTAGAGTCGACTCGAAGTTCAGTCCTTTTTATTATGTACTTTGGGTTTGAGTGAGTTTCGTTTACTTTGGAAGATCTCGTTGATTTCATGAGTGAAGTTATTGTAGGCATCTTTCAATCCTTCAAAGTCGTCATCGGTGATAGAACCTCTACGTCCACGGAAAGAAGACCAGGCCTCTGCGATTTCCTTGATATCAGAGTCAAAGTCTTCTTTGGTAGTCATTTCAAGCACGTCAATAGGTGGTAATCCTAGTGTCGGTATTTCACTAATCTCGTGTTCATCATTTAATACAATATTGGATACGGCAGATTGAACTTTGGCAGCTTCATCCTTGGATAATTTATTCTTGGGTACGGTGGTGGCCGCTGGCTTATCGGTCTTTTCAGCAAGAACGTATGAATCCTGGTGTGATTTACACCAGGCAATTGCTTGCTTGCTGTAAGGGCCTTTGAAAATAAAGAACGTAATTGCCACCACGATGGGGACATAGTAGTGAACCGTGGACCAACAGTATAACGATTTTCTAAAATCAAGAATGACAAAAGGCTGTACAATGAATCCAAAGGCTAATTGGGTGGAGAAATAGGAAACCACGTCATAAATCTTCTTACTGGGTTTGGGAGTTTTACCATCTTTTTCTAAGAAAATGGGGCGTAAGTTACGACGATAAAGTTTCCCAAGAGTTTGTAAGAAAGCACCTAGGACAAAAGTCAAATAATAACCGGGTCTGGTTCCGTGCCAAAATGCACTTGTAGCAAATGTGAAAAGGGTACTTTTGAAACCAGGTCTCTTACCCTTTTTTGCAATTCTCAAGTAAACGTAGTTTTTCAACCACTTATTGGTGTTCATATTCCATGCTTCTAAGCAAGCATGAACATTTTGTCCCGTTTCAAAAGCATAGGTATCAATATTTTGAACTCGGTTCCATTTGAACGAGTCGGTTACCGGATCGTATCCATTGTAGCCAATCCCGCATAAAATACAAGCGCCCTCAGCAATAAGCCAGATAGTATAGTATTTCAAACGATGTGAAAGTCCCAATGCCCATAAGTAAAATATTCTGTAAATGAAATTATGTTCTTCCACAAATTTACCACTCAATACGTACTTGAGGCTAACAAATTTAGAGGCTTGGAAAAAAATGGAAGCCCAAAAACATCCATGAAGCACCTTAAACAATGCAGGTCTACCACTACGAGGAATCCTTCTCTTCCTCTTACCGGGTCTCTTGTCTTCGGGGACATCATCAAACAAGGTGGAGTGGATGAATTTATCGTAATCAACATAATCAAATGCTGGCCCGGTTAGCACGGACGCAAAGAAAAACACGTATCCAAGATAGGGT
This sequence comes from Hyphopichia wangnamkhiaoensis, assembly GCA_030578475.1. Classification (NCBI taxonomy): domain Eukaryota; kingdom Fungi; phylum Ascomycota; class Pichiomycetes; order Serinales; family Debaryomycetaceae; genus Hyphopichia; species Hyphopichia wangnamkhiaoensis. The sequence continues at coordinate 88,228 of JAJMSM010000042.1, forward strand.
AAGATATTGGGATGTTTTTTAACGACCCGAGACTTCGTATATGGTGTCAAATATTCTTTTGGTTGTCTAGCATCATGAATATTCCAACCAAACGCAGTCAACTTCATCACAAGTACCATTTGAGCACCAGTAATATCAATAACGGTAGGATCATATTCCACAAAAAACTGGGTATGTACATGACTATAGGCCAAATGTGACATTAAAAACATGAAATTGACCCAAGGCATAGCCTTGGTTCGTAAATAACGAGTAATAAAATAACATCCTAATGATGAGATCAACAACGTACCCAACCCAGAGTATAAATTGAGAATACCAAACACATATATGGACGACACACCAATAACATAGAGATTTTTCAACGTGTAGTCACGATCGGGTAATCGTTTGAATATAACACTAAAGGGGAATGAAAGAATTGTACAGAATAAGATCTTGAAGCTTGCTTCGTCCAACCCGACAGCTGCCAGCCATTGGGACATATATGACTGAACAAGTGCAATCACCATCGTGCCGGAGAATTGAGTAACTGAGCCTGTGTGTGGGTGCTTAGCTGGTCAACGTGGTTAATGTTTTAAATGAAACAAAAGAGTAAATTGGGTATCCATTTGATTTCAGCTTTAATTTCTCGCTTGATTAACCTGCGTGGTGATTCCCTCAAACGGCCAAACACGCACGAATCTACAAAGATCACGGCTTGTCTTTTTTTTTTTTTTTTCTTTTTTATTTTTGTTTTCTGTACGGACGTTTGGTATTTTTTCTCTTCTCGGACACATTAACTTCTATTTTCTTTGTTTCCATATCCCTAAACACTCGTGCATATCGTGGGGAACAATACATGTTACAACCTGACGCTTGTGAATTCGTTATTTAATTGGAACTTTCTATATTAGTAGACTATACAATGTATTTACCAAAAAAAAAAAAAGAGAAAGAAAAAAAAAAGAAAAAGCAAACTATAATAGTGGACCAAAGGGCTAGTCTCTTGCCAGCACCATTTTATAACCTGCCTCGAGAGCGTTGGTAATGGCTTCACTCTTGTAAGGAATAGAGGTCAATACGAAGGCAACGTCGTTCCATTGGGACTCGGTTTGACATTTCATCAATCTCGCTAATAGTTTTTCTGAAAGTTGTTTTTGATGTTTCTCCTTCTCGATGAAACCAACCAAGAATTTGACAATGCGTTTCATGGAGTCCTTTGATAAAGTGTCGTCATTGGATAACCCACTGAATATATCAATGAACCCATTGTAAATAGCATTGTCTTTGGTAGCTAGCTCAGTAAAGAATAGTCTACACATATCACTGATACCCTGATCCTCATTCTCCAAACATTTGGCCATGGATGATAATTGACCCTTCACTTTAACTTGACCCGCTAAAATCAAGAACGTGACGGTCATAAGACACGTTCTCTGGACCATGATATTCTCATCCGTAAGACGACGATATAAAAAGTCGGTGTTTTCATCAACCAAATTGTTGAAGCACACAGCCATATCGCCCAATCCCAAAACACAGTTACATCTGATAATTGGGTCAGGTGATTTTTCCATAATCGTGATTAATAAGGGGAGATTATCTTCACAATACTTGGACGATACGCACATGAGCTTGTTCATACACAACACTGCCGACCTCTGTAATCCCTCATTATCGTAATTCTTATTGTTGGAACAAATCTCCTTCACTAAAGGACCAAATCTTGCAAGAAGTGAGCCTTCACCGTATAAGAGCTCCCGTTCTTTGATGTATATGACTGCATCAGTGAAATCATCTTCTGACGTACCACCAATCATTTCTAATTCATTGTCGTTGTTCTCATCATTATCGGCCCCATTCTCTGGTTTCTTCTTCGTCGCTTCGGCTTCGTGCTTTTTCTTCTTGAACAAGGTTTCGAGTTGTTCTAAGTACACGATAGTTTTAACAGCAACATGACCCACTATGAAGAGAAGCTGGGACAACGAAACTAGTTTTGAGGTGTCTGAGTTATTGCCCGAGAAAACGAGCTTGGTCTTCTTCTTTATAAGTTCTGAACATATTTCGTCCGGCTGACTAGAGGCCTGAAAAATGGCTCCAATCGCTTGCTCGGCGACACTATACCACTCGGGTCTATCGTTATAGCACAACAAAATGTCAGTTAAACCCTCGATTACCTCATCTTCTCTAGTTACCTTAAATGTCGTACCGGCAGTTTTGTCCTTGCTGGGAACCACTCGTTGTATCGCAAGACAGGAATATTTACATATAGTCAAGTCATTTTTACCAACTTCACCTAAACCGATTCTTAAAAGGGGGTCAAATCCTTTCAAGACAATATTATTATCAGCCATTGCCAACATTCCTAAAAGAATGATAGCACCGACTGATTGCTTTCTTATTGATGACGAATCCTCATTGTCATCAACTCCATTTCCAGAAAGACTATAAATTTGCCAAAGAACATTTATAATATCATGATTGATAAGTTTTTCTTCATACATTAGGCACAAAAGTTTCTCAAGTGATGCTAAGTCGGCAATTGAAGCAGAGTCAGTTAAGCCAATCAAATTCTTCGCTATCAACGCCGAAGATTGGGCGGCACTAACTCCTGATGGAACTGTCAAGAAAAGATCCTTGTAGCAGTCTATTAAGTGAGATGCAATAGACTTTCCTTCATCTGATGACCCTTTCATCCAGACTAAATGGAGCATCTTGCGGATTCCATCTTGAGAGTTCTGAATATCATATGCATCCGCAAGCACCAAAAAATCCATCGATTCTAAGACTTCGTTTCTATTCTTGGAAAAAAGTAATCTTGAAACAATTTCAACACCTCTGTGGACTGCCCCAATAAACTCTACTGCATCTAAATAATATTGAACCGTAAGTTTCAATTTGAGAAGTGTGTTTGTATCAGGTAAGTTCTTCTGTTGTTCAAGCATAGACTCGTTAAGCTCATCCAAGTCAATACTATCATCGTCGTTATCATCCTTTGCTTTGTCATTTCCTTCATCAACTTCATTCTTTTCTGTATCCTGTTCGTCAATTTTATCATCTTCGTCAACCTCCATAGCATCCTCGTCTTGGCTGTCTTCATCTTGACTCTCTTCTTTTTCCTCCAAGGCATCAAGTATATCACCGGATGCCTTTTTTGTTTTCTTTTTGGGTGATATTGGAATATATTGATTAAGTTCCGCTTCAGCGGCATCTAACTTCGCTTTCCAAGCCTTGTATGATAACTGAGAACCGTGTGCAGTAGAGAAAGGGTGGGTCAAAACTAACTTGTACATCAATTTAATGGAGTTTCTTCTCACCAAAGTACTTTTGTCATCTAATGATCTAACGGCTAATAACATGATCATTTGACGTCTCTTGGGAAATTTTATGGGTAGGTTGCAAACTTTGACTAAAGCTTGAATAGCTTTTGTTCTGACATAAGGGTTTTGGTCGAGGAAACGCTCTTGAAGTAAATTAAGGAGAGCATCTATTTGTTGTGAACTGCTAGAATTATGTTCGTCAGCGGACTGATTGTCTTGTTGATCCGATTTTATAATGTCGACAACAATATTACCACATGTTTCCACCACAGAACATCTTAAAGTCTGATTACTGTTATCCAACAATTGGGCTGTAGATGATAATTGCTTAAGAATCAGTCTTGGGTTAAGTTCCGATAATTTCACCAAAAATTCGGAAATCGATTTTGGACCATTACTATCATTTGAATTAAATTCGATTTGTGATATCTCTCTCAATACCTCTTCCGTTAACATTATGTAGTCAAATTGAGTGCTTAAAATATGAAGAAACTCTGCCATGTAATTTGGAAGGTGTACATAATAGGTAAGACCTTGTAAAATAGAGCTTTTCACCATAGCTCCATGCCCATGATACTTAACTGAAAGTGCAATGTTTTTAAACATTAAAATCTTGATTCCTGGTACCTTCATTCTCTCTGGTACCTCCATTAATCTGAAAACGGGTCTTATAAACAATTCAATAAATAAGTTGCGCTCTGGTGTAGTGATAAAGATTTTGGATAAGTCTATTTTCATTGTGGTGCCAATCGCGTCAAGGGCATCCTCTATTTGGGTACAGTTAGCTTTCCATTTGGCAGTGTTTGCCGCTTGTCTTGATTTTCCTGATGGATTATAATCTTCTTTACCCAAATATATTAGAAGCACAAACATCAAATAACCATATCTTTCGAGTGTTGCTTTGAAATGATCAATCTGATCAACAAAATCGCCATGTTCAACGGAGTTATAACAGTTCTGGCTAACAGCATTAAAAGACGAAGTTATTAGGTAAGACAATTGCTTCTGATGTTTTGTATCGAGTGTAGGGAACCCATGAACTAAATCTACCACATCTTCAAGTAAGTCTGCATTGTTTGTGATGCTTTCTGGGTTGTTGGCCAAAGGATTTGTTATAGATTCAAGTTTGGCGTCTATGTCAGAGGTATCAACCGAATACTCTTTATCGGCATCAAAGCTGTTAAAGTAAGTAGAAAGAGTGAAGTCCATCTGGTTTTTGAGTCTGCTGATAGTGATCAAAGATATGGGTTATTAAGAACTGACTTTTTTACTTGTGGGTGGACCTTCTAGTTCTTGTGAAGCATCTCTCCATCTTATGAATGTTTTGATCCGTGTTTGTTTATATTTACGAATTGTGTCAAACACGCCCCAAATTTCAAATCTTCAGAAACAACCATGCAAAAAAATATAAAGTATGAATTTCAACTACAACCTAATTATGAAGAGTAAAATTAAGCATTACTAATATTACAAGACGTTAATGTTGTATATATGTATATATAGATATTCGTTCAGTTTGCTGTGCATGTGTGAGTTTTGTATGTGCGTAAATGCGAGGTTCAAGGATAATTAATCCTTTAATTTGGCATAACCTTTGATCACGGCCTTCTCGGTTCCCATTCTTTCATCTTCAATGACACCAAGTAGGTCCTTCATTGTGACGGAGTTCCCTGACCTTATTTCACGGAATCTCAACCCATTGTCTCCTCTCACGGATATTATGGAACTTTGTTTACTCTTACCATCTTTGTCTCCACCTGAGGTATCATCTGCCCCGCCGGCACTCGATGTCATCCATGAGTACTTCTTACGACCAGGATTCATTGCCATCATGGCCGCAGTAGCATTGGCTGCTCTATGTAAAGTTTCTTCTGCACCAGCTTTTGCTGAATTAGTTCCATCACCACCAGCACTGGCACTTTTTTCTAATCCAAGAGCCAATCTCTTATTTACTCTCTTTTCTTCCATCTCCTTTTGTTTAGCAGCCAAATTTCTTAGTTCTTTAGATAAATCTGATCTGGGGATTGCAGCCTGTGACGGTACGACTCTCCTGCCACTGGACTTGTTATTGATTGTAGGTATACCTCTGCGGCGATGACGTGATAATATTATCGTCTTACTGACAAGCTTAGAGAGCCAGTGTTGACAGGCTGCGGACATGAGTTCAAGTAACTCGCCATCTTGCACAAAGTTTTGATGAACCCCATTTTGATTGGCAACCCTATTCATAAATGCAGCCACGTGATATGGATTTAAAAAAGCATTCATCTGAGCTTGATATTGCCTTTGCTTTTGAGACTGTTGTTGTGCTGCTATAGTGGAAGCTCTGTTTGCATGCTGCTGAGCTAAAAGTTCCTCTTCTTTTTGAATATCCACCCCCGCAGCTGCTATCGCATCATTAAGCTTGGAGGTATCATCGGCATTAACTTTGGATTTTTCTTCTTTCTCCTTAGCCTTCGTCTTGTCTTCTTTATATTTGTATGTCTTTGATGATTGCTCTTGTAATGGGGGATTTGTGCCAATGGTGGCTACTGGTGGAGTTGCGGTATCGGTAGGAGTAGAAATCGTATGGTCATCGAGTTTAGTTGGAACAGTATTGGCTCTTTTAGGCTCTGGTTTTGATTTATTTGCCTTCGCTGGTGACTTAGTTTTTACATTCGAAGGGCTGGGTGACCTGACTCCAGCCTGTTTTTTCTTATGAGTTTTTGAGTTGGATGGTTTAGTTTGAGGCTTAGAGGTAATTGAATCTTCCATGTTATCCTTGATATTGTTACTTATTTGAGGAGTGTTGGTATCGGTGATGTTACTGAGTTCAGATTCTTCTCTTTTAACTTGAGGAGGTAACGCCCCTAAACTTTCCTGAGGTTCCAGTTTCACCGAAACCTGCTGTTGTTGTTGATCCAGCGGATTAAACACATTTGCCCCTCCTTCTGTGGTGTTTGACTCTAGGAAATCGGGGAAGTCAAAATTGAATTCGCCAATATTATCATTATTAGAATTTGCTTCATTCAAATCTAAATCATTTTCGCCCACAAATTGTTCGTGTGAATTTATTAAGCCTGCTTCGTCGGAGTTCCCCATTTCAAATGGAAGTGTGTCAAACAATCCTTCCAATTGATCGTCTCCCAGGTTGGCCGTGGATTCGGTTTGAAGACGTTTGTTAGGAAATCCATCAGCTGTATCAGAATCTTGGTGTCTTTTGGGAGATTCCAGACGAATGTCACCAGGACCACTGGACATATTGGACTGGATAAGTGGTATTACTTGATCTTATGTGTGGAGAACTTTGACAAGTTGATGGCGAACTAGAATGTTTCTCGAGGTTGTAGCCTATTTATTTGCTTTATTCACTAGTTCTTTCGTTTCGGTTGTTTTCACTTTTTACTTTTTTTTTTTTTTTGTCTGTGCTGAATCCGGTTGGCGCACTATGCAGTTTTTAAAAACCGCTGCAAATATTCAGTTAATACTCGTACTAGTTTACCACTTTATGATTAATTGAGAAAAGTAAGCGTGATATCAGTTAACCCGACGGCTGACAAGATCACGAATAATCTAAGCCAGATCCTAAGACATTCCAGGTTTTCATAACAATATCAGTACTAGAGTTTTACTCCAGCATTTGGTCTCTAAACTACTTAGATTACAAATTATCGCCAATGAAAAGTAGTAAGTGAAGCTAAACTTCGTACAATTTAGGTTTGAAATCTATGAGCTATCCGGTATGTCCCCATATCACGATATTATAATAATTTATCCCCTTGGTGTTTTTGCAGTAAAGCCTTTCTTTTTCCTTTATCAGTGTGGTCGGAATTCAGTGGTCGGAATTGTATTGTATAATATCCGGATTATCTCTCTTTTTTTTTTGGCACTTTTTTTTTTTTTTAGGCTCTTCGCAAGTGATGCCTCATTGCAAATACAAATTGAAAAAAAAAAAAAAATGATGAAAGGAAAGAAATAAAACGGGCATCACTCTGTATTGAAGACCCATATTGTCTCAACAATCGTTCTACAAAAACCTAAACTATAATGTCGAGCACTAAATCACCTATAGTGAACTTCGAGGGGCATAGAAATTTAAGACTACGCTTGGTATTGGCCACCTTGGCCGGAATACCTATAAAAATCTCCAAGATAAGATCAAATGATTTGAATCCAGGTTTAAAAGACTACGAAGTTTCATTCTTAAGACTTTTAGAGGCCGTTACAAATGACTCACGTATCGAAATATCTTACACTGGTACCACCGTCATATTCAGACCAGGTATAATCATTGGAGGTCAATTGTCTCATAATTGTCCCACTTCAAAACCAGTGGGTTACTTCATAGAACCTATGTTATATCTTGCACCATTTTCCAAGAAGAAGTTCCTGATTGTTTTCAAAGGATTGACAGGATCGGATAAGACCAAGGATGCAGGTGTGGAAGCAATCAAATGGGGTCTCATTCCTATCATGGAGAAATTTGGGGTTAGAGAAGTTTCTTTGCATATTTTGAAAAGAGGTTCACCTCCTTTGGGTGGAGGTGAGGTTCATTTATTGTGTAATTCATTGATTCCTCAACCTTTGACCATACATGCTCTTGATTTACCCAAGATTTCTGCCATCAGAGGTGTTGCGTACTGTACTCGTGTCTCACCTTCTATGGTTAACCGTATAATAGATAGTGCAAGAAATGTTTTAAGACCTACTGGAGTTGAAGTTAATATAACGGCCGATGTTTGGAGAGGTGAAAATTCAGGGAAATCTCCCGGTTTTGGTGTTACTTTGGTAGCTGAACTGAAAAAGGGTTGGAGAATATTAGCTGAAGGAGTTGGATCTCCAGGTAGCTTACCTGAAGATTTAGGAGAACGAGTTGCATACGAGTTATTGGATGAGCTAACCAAAAGTGCAGTGGTTGGAAGAAACCAAATCCAGTTATGTTTGGCTTATATGACTATCGGGAAGGAAGATATTGGTAGATTGAAAGTACATAAAGAACAAATCGACGATAGTTTTGTTCATTCTTTACGTGATATCAAGAAGATTTTTGGCACAGAAGCATTTTTAAAAGATGGAGCTAATGAACCCATTCCTGGTGAAGAGGACTTCATGACTGTCACTATGAAGGGTATCGGATTCACTAGTGCTTCCAAGAAGATTGCATAAATAAATACTTTGTTGTGTATTATAACATATAAACGAGCATGTTAATTTCTTACGTTATTATAAAGATGTAAAATATAATTGAAAATAAATTAATGCAGTATATCTAAGACGGGAAGCAGTAGATCGCGATAACATCAGTTACCAGAAAGAACACCAACCAATGTAATGTTGACATAAGTTCTCCACGCTGGTAGCCTGTTGAATCAACTTATCAACCTGTGTTGGAATATCCAACCCCTTCAATCTCTTTATGTCATTACCTGTAAGCTTGTCTGTGATTCTCTTTAAGACTAAAGCAGCTCTGGCATTTCTAATCTCAAGCTCATTTTGTTTTGCCAATTTGGCAGCCTCTTGTTCATCGATTTGACCTCTTCTCAATAATTCAGCTGTATTGACTTGAGGCACCTTGATTCCGGTAGCCTCAGCAACTGCCTTAGTTGGGAAATCAAACCCCCAATTGATCAAAGGATCGTACGCAAAGGCTTCTAATATTGCCATCAAAGATTCTTTGTTATCTCTGAGAACCCTCATGACATGTTCACAGGTGATACGGAATGAACCTTCGATACCACTAACTTCCATAGCATAATTCAACATTCTTGTCAACCTAAACGGAACCTTCTCGGGATATTTCTCACGCAAAATAGCAGCTTCGAAACAATCACCAAAATCGATGTGGATTACTTTACCTGTAGATCTATCAAGCATCAAATTAGATGGATGACGATCACCAACACCTAAAATATATCCCACCATAGACATCACAGCCAAAGATCTTGTATAAGTAGTACGACGGTCTAACCAAGCTTCTGACGATTTAGACTTCAACCATAACACTTTATATAAATCCTGACCTCTAGTATTATCTAATGCATTAGTGAATACTTCAACTTTTTGCAACAAAGTAAGACTGTCATAATCTGGTGCCATTTGTAACATGATACGATGTTCAATATTCAACCAAATCTTACGTGATTCACGATATTCTCTTATCAAAACATGGAAAGTATCACTATTAGGAACCCAACCCAACAAACCAACTTTTGGAGATAAAGGAATGGCAGGGTACTGTTGAATATCCAAATGTCTCTTGAAACATTCAGTGTCATTCAACAACAAAGTATTCACTAAACCAAATAATTGCATAACCAAATTATCTTGTCTAATGTCCTCGTGGCCTTTCAATACATAAGTATAGTCCTTCCCGTCACTACCTTTACAGGATATTTTTCTTGGTCTCTGTTTGGATGAAATGACTGAAAAGGTTGGATCAAATCTAACGATACTGATAACAGGCTTACCGGCCTTGTATGTACCAGGGGCGGCTAATTCTAAGTTGTTAGCCTCCTCTAATTTTGGTGACACGTATTGCAATTCTAAACTTTGCAATTGTGGTAGCTGTCGACTAATACGACGGAAAACATTGTAGTATATTTCCCAGGCATGGTCAAGATTTGCTGTGTCCTTCGTTCTCCGGAAATTCAACACCCATTCATAAGCATCCGCCAATTCTCTACCGAAGGCATTGTTGAATGAAGCCTCTCTCATTGTTTCAGGGCCTTTCTTCAACATTTCGTGCAACGGTTCTAGAACTTCAAACATCTTCTCGGTATTGTGTTCACCGTAATACAATCTCGAGGCATCTTCCAACCCTTCGTACCATTGTTCATGCCATAAAACAGCCACTCTTATAAGCTCGTGACTGACCAAATCGGACTGATCGACCAACTTAGGAGAGTGCATACGCATTTTATCAATAATCGATAATGCAGCTTTCTTACGATTCACAGATTCAGATGTAACGGCAACAGCCAATGGGTAAACTAATGCTTGGGGATGAGCTTTACCCAAATCACTGAGCAATCCAAACAATGATCTACTCACAATCTGGTTTGGTTGATGGATACGAGAGATAAGTTGTGGCACAACTTGTAACCAATTGTCAATTTTAACCATACTGAAGCCTTCGGTCATCGCTTGTGCGGCTTCAGGAATACCACCAAACTTAAACCACAATGTGAGCAATCTTAACGTATCTTGAAGTGAATTGGAGTTTGATAACGCGATAGAGTGGAAGAAACCCTTTATAGATGGGACCACGTGACGCTGAACAGCTTCTATAGGAATAATGTTTGTTTTGGGCTTATTGTCTTGTGGATTCTGTGGAGGAAGATTCTGATCATTCTCAATATAATTGACTTCATTTTGTTCCATGATCATTTCGTTCTGATTGCCATTGTTATCTGGCCTATTACTTTGGGTAAATAAAGAGATAACCTCGAAGTTGGCAAGGGCCCAATTATGCCAGGCCTTATACCACTTATCATCGAAATGTGTAGCCAAAAGATACGCACCCAAAATTATTTCTGAAGTGTCAGTTCTCCAGTTGCTATTCAATGCTATTTGCCATTCACCTTGCTTCAAAAAACATCTTGCCAACAATTTAGTGTATTCCTCTACGTGCTTGGGTATTCCTGGTCCTTCTGATGGTAAGGGTTGGGTGATTAAGTCATTAGGATTCAATCCCAAGTCTTGAGACATTCTGGTGGTAAAATCAACTAAGTGGCGTAAAGCTTCTTTCTGTTGACCCTTAGACCACATATATTTCAACTGGGCATACACTACTTGAGGTGGTGCCCTAGAAGGGTTTTCAGGTGAGCCTTCTTCTAACAAGAAGTTCAACGACTTCTCAGCTAAGTTCAATCTTCCAGATTTACGGCACAAGTTAGCAAATTTGATCCACATTTCCATATCTTGTTTGGGTTTTATAACAAGCGCCCTGACCTTAAGCATTCTCTGCCATATATCCACGTTCCTCTGACAGCCTAGTAATCTTGCATTCCAAGTTTTTCTCATTAGAGCCCGCTTCTCTGAGCCTTGTGGTAAGCATTTGTACTTGATGATTTCTTCTAATTCAGCCAACATTTGGACTCTCACAACTACACCATAAGCTCTATTGTAACTTTCACTCACCAAAGCCGTGATTTCAGTAACTAAAAGGTCTCTTGCTTTCAAAATATTATTAGACGCATCTTCAAAATTATTTCTGTGCAAGCTGAGGATGGCGTTGAAAAATGCCTTATCAGGCGATTCAGGTTTCATTACCTTAATACAAGCATCCATTCTGTCCCATTGACCTAAACCCCAAGCAGCGGCAGCAGCCAATGGTGCGACACTTCTCTTGGTGTCACTACTAGAGTTAGTCCATTTCCTTTGGGCAAGTTCAGAAAGTTGTTCCCATTCTCCTAATGCATGCAAACATCTCATCTTACCCATAACCACCTCCATGTTGTCAGGCTCGGTTTTCTCTCTTTCGTTGTATGCACTTAATGCGTCATCCCATTTCTGCAATTTTTCATGCCAAGTTTCTTTCAATTGCAAGTCGTGGTGAAGCTGTGCATGTTTCAATATACCTACAGCTGCATCTGACTGCTGAAGTTGATTATTGATGCTGATCAAAGACTCGATAGTTGGTGTAGTGGGCTCTTCGTAAAATTCTAGTTCCTTATAGTGCAAAGCTTTAGCATAAGCGTGACAGCGCTGAGCAAACTGTCCGAGTCTTGTAATAGAAATTGGCAAAGGTTTGTCATCATGCTCCATAAACTCGGCCAAATTCAAGAGTATTTGGTGGATCTCTGGTGGGTTAGCAGCTGAAAGTAAAGCATAGCAGAAAGACTCTACTAATTCTTCTTGGTGTTGAGAATATAGCTCACTCCAACAACTAGCAAAACTTGCATTGAATAGATCCTTGGCAATTGGATGATAATCCAATGCTAATCCCAAACAAGCCCTGATGGCATGGGAAGGACTTTGTCTAATCAATTCAAGACTTAATCTGCTAATCCACTCTTGCCAGTCTTCTTTTGTTCGGCGCTGGCTTGAATCCCACGATGCTTTTAAAGCATTTTGGTTTACTGGTAGCTTTTTGGATGGCATATCAACGTCTGGAATATCAAAGTAATTCAGGTTTATATCATGATCCTTGTAAATTGTAAGATGGGCGGGAAGAGGGTCACCACTCAAAAGCTTATTGACTAGCTGCTCAAATGTTGAGGAATGAATTTTTTGCTGAAGCATGACCTTCTTCAACACTGGTATGAAAACGCTGAATTCTGAGCCAAGTTGCAAAACGAGATAACTTAATGTATTCATAGCAGCCAGCTTCAAGGAATCATTATCTTCTCTCAACACACGTAAGATTGGATGGATAATTCTCGATGCCATATCATTAAGTGGGACAGTCTTGGAAATTCTTCCAATAGTCTCAATAGCAGCAATTCGCAATTTGAGAGGTCCAATTTCAAACATTTTTGCTATATTCGGAACTATAATATGAACATACTCCTCGATATTACTACCGAATACAACAAAGCTATTCAAAACATGTAAGCATACATCTTTGTTTTCGGATTTATCTTCTTCGAAAACATTTAATAAAAGTGGCAAGACATCCGGTAAATACATCTTGAACTCACCTTCCAAAGCTCTTGATATGGAATGGATCAAATGAATAATAATCACTTGGGTGTTCAATTGACTATTAACATTGAAAAATTCCTTTATAGCTGTGAATATTTCTGGTAGAAATGGTCTTATGTGTTGTTTGACTATTAATATCAAAGCACCAAGTTGTTGGAAATAAAATTTTAACATTGAAGGCTGGCAGGTATGCATAACATTGATGATACCAGGGATAATCTGGGGTAGAAATGAAACACACGTCAAACCCAATGTCTGGAAAATATACATGATAGCCTGGATAACCTTGTTATGGTGAGTACTCAAAGAAGGATCCTTTAAAACTCTCATTAAATTATTGATGGCTACAGTTGGATAATATTCGTCGTTCGAGGGTGACATACCTTGCATCAACAACGCCACATCAATAGGAGGAGCATTTTGCTCAACTGGTATACTTTTAGAATTTTGTTCGACCTCTCTATGTTTGTATGGGTCCAAAGCACCAAGTATACCGAGTAATCTAACCGTCTCTCTCCTTATTGAAGGTGAAGACTCCAGCTTCAAAATACTCACAAGCATACCTAACAACTGTGGATAGTCTAATAATGGCTGTATAACGTAACTTGAAGAGCTTGCAATTTGACCCAATGTTTTCAATGCTGCATCCCTTTTGAAAGAAGAACTTTGATCTTGAAATGTTTCTAAAATCAAAGGCATTAAGTCTGGGATGAAAGGTTTAAGATCTTCACCGCCCACAACAGCTAGTTCACCAAGACACTTGATAGAACTTGTTGCAACAAGAAAACTGTTGTCTTTGGCCTTAGGTAACAATACTTCCACTATTGGCTTCACGTAAGGACGAGCAAGTTCCTTGGAGTTTGCAATCAATAATGAAAGTAATGTGGCACTTTCTTCTTTCTTGCGACTTGAGTTTGCATACTCTAATTTTGACAATAGCTGAATCAAAGTCTTTCTTAATGAGGGCACGATATACGCTGGATTAATAGATGACAATCTACCCAATATCGAAATAGCAACCCGTCTTACCCCAAATATTTCATCATTTAATGCTATGAAAAGTAATTTCACATTATCTGCTTGTGATAACTGGTTATCGAAATTACCATTGTTTAAACATTTTAACCCCTCCAATCTAATGTCAGGAATTGGATCCGTTATAGATATTGAGAGTAACTTGTCTAACACTTCGTTCACTGCATTTAACGCGTTAACACTAGTCTGGTGGCAAATTGGGTCCTCGATAAATATATTACAAGATGTCTTAGTAGCAGATAAACGGACCTTATAATTTCTGTGTTCAAGATATGTTAGGGTACAATAACGGACAAATTCATTTAATTGGTAATTTTCAAATTTAAATGCTTCTAGCATTTCCAATGCTTGTATCAATATAGCACTGTCATATGCCTCATATAGGTCAGGATTATTAAGAATATTGTTGATACCAAGTCCTGTGTCTCGTGAAATCATAATTAAACGGTAATCTTTTGCTAATGATGTATTGATCTTTATAGTACCATAAGGAGATCCTGGAGGTTGGAAAATCTTTCCTGATAACACCAAACTGAGCAAATTTAATAGTTTCATATTCACAACGTCTGTTAGAGTCGGTATATTCTTTATGAGGGTTTGTAGCACATCTTTCATGTGACTTGATAATGAACAATTGGTAAACATCATATCAAGTATATCTCTTTGCAAGTGCTTGGTTAATGCAGGGCCCACAGCGATGGATAACTTACCTATACAGTCAAAGATTGCGGGTTCAGTATCTTTTCTACTGGCCTTATGTTTGGAAGATCCTGAACCAGAAGCAGAGATTGCATTTAAACCTGTGTTACCTGTGTTAGAGCTGTCTCCATTGGCAGCTGCTGCTGCTACTGCTGCAGAAGTACCATTACTTGATACTGCATTAACAAGAATCAGTTGAACGCTGGAGTTGGACGAATATGATAAACCCTCTCGAATGTTATCAAGAATAGCATCAAGGTAGGTTGCCATTTGATTTCCCACTTCTAACGAGATTAAACCGATACTTCTAAATATGGCACTCTTTTCTGCGTTTATAGTTTCGTTATGCTGATTCTTGTACTTTTTTAACTGCGAGAGGTAATAGTATAATGTGCGATGCAAATATTTTTCAACAAATAATTCAGGATTCACTTTACAAAGCAAGGGGAATATATTTGTCAATTCCTGTTTGATTATGGCAAGCTTATGATTTTTGTATCTGATAGTGTTTTCATAAATGTTTTCAAACTTAGAAACAATGAAAGGATCTTTGTGGTACTTGACCAATTCTCGATAAACTAAGAGGGACCCGTGGATCGATTCATTTGATTGAGTATTAGTGGAAGCGACCAAGTTATACGCTGTCAGTGCAGCCGTGGTGGATTGGGTATCTGCTTTCACATTGCCATTGTTATCACTCAATATCCTTGATGCAGAATCGATGAAATTTTTAATCCAAAATCGACTTGAATTTGCATTTCGATGATAAATGAGTTCCATGCATTTATGTAATGTTTCCGCTGCATCTATTCTCATGACTAGTTTACTATCTCTTAACAGGATCCATATATATTCGAGAACTTGGTGAATATAAGGATAAAGTAATGAAGGAGCGTTGTTTGCTAACGCAGTGATTACCAATATAGCTGCGTGTCGTCTGTTATCATGTTGTTTCCCATCACTTTGGAGCCATTCAATGGCCTTTTTAGCTTGTTCATCCACAAACTCACCAGGAGAGGTTCCACCCGGTGCTGCTAATTGACCTAATGTATTTATGGCGTACTTCATAATGGTTAAATCATTTGAGACAATCAAGTGTGATAAATAATGAGTAAATCTTACTGTCTTCGTATTATCTTCACCAATTCCCACGTCCAAGTCTATTAATTTATTTAAGGCTGCTATACCACCCAATACTTCAGCACTCTCTGTGCTTGCTAAAAGCTCACGAATTGTGAGCTTGATGTCACTGTTGTACTTGTTAAATTGTTCCGGTGGTAAGTCTCTGGCAATTGATTGAAGGTAGTTCCTTAACTCGACTGCTGATCTATCCCTTTCATCTTCATCTTTAGATTTCAAACCTTTTTTGATCTGAATAAGGGACATGCCTTCGACCACCTGTACTTGATTGGAAGACATGATGACTTTTAATTTGTCTCCAGTCTTTGGCAGCTTTAGGATTGAATTATTGAATTGAAGACCAGATTTGTCTAAGTTAATAATTCTTATCGTATTTACTCAACAGAAAAATATACAAAGAAAGCAGTAACAAGAAAGTACAGGAGAGGCTCTCGGTTCAAGCTAATTTTGATGAGCGCACGCACTAATAACAAACGGTGCGTGACATTGTTTGAAGTTCCTTTTACATGCTATTTGCAATAAATGATAAAGGTTTATCTAAATACAATTGTAATTGCCTTAAACTATTTTGACGTAAATAATATAATATAAAAATTTGAGAGTGATCGAGACTGTTTTAGTGGTTCAGGGGAAGGGGATAAAAAAAAAAAGCTTTTTTTAAACATAAAAATATAATAAAGAAATTCTAAATAAACAGAATGTTGAAGAAGAGAACAGAAAAAGGTGGAGGAAATGAAGTGAATTGGATGGATCATTTATGGGACTGAGAACAAGGAAAAGTTTCTCACAATGCTTGGACCATATTCGTCATAATCTTGCTTAGTGTAACAATAACTTTTGAATTCGGCAGTTTGAGCTAAAAGAGAACCACCAAACCAAACGGCATTACGTTGTCTTTTATGAGAAATCACTTGGACATCGACCCCGGTACTCTTAACACCACTTAATCTTTCACTCAATTCAATTCTTTCGTTCACTAATCCTTTCAAGTCTCTCTGTAATCTTCTACCAAAATCCTTGAACATGGTAGAACCACCAGAAAGAACAATGTTTTTATATAATTTCTTACGAACATCAATAGGTGATGATTGGATCACTTGATCAACAACGGTAGGTAATGGGGTTAAATAGTCAGAGGAGCATATTTCCGGATTAAAGAATATTTCTGGAGCCAAGAATCTTTCATAACCAACATCAACAGTGTCTCTTTTGTTTTTATCGGTGTATTCAACGATATATTGGGCAAATTTTTCTTGAGGATATTGATCGAATTTTTTAAATTCCTTAACAATATCAGGACAAACATAACAAAAGTCTTGTTTAATTTTTTCTGCGGTTTGTAAAGAGGTGTTCGATTCACCTCTATCTCTTAATAGCGATTGAATGAATAAAGTGATATCTCTACCAGCCAAGGGAACATTTTTAATGGCGGTACCGATAACGTAACCTTCAGCCACAGGAATAACATGAGTAACACCATCACCAGAATCGATAACGGTACCAGTTAAAGATCTATCTTGTACTTTAGAAGAAGTCCAAGAGGCCGCTAAGGCTAACACAGCTTGGACTGCAATGTATAAACCTGCACAATTGAAGGATTCAAACATAATTTCAGCAGTGCTTTCTCTATTTTCCGGTGGATTTAAAGGAGGTTCAGTCAATAAGAAATAGTGATCTTCAGGTTCACATCTTAAGTATTTAAAAATCGAATTTTCCCAGAATCTTTCCATATGATCCCAATTTTCAATTTGACCATGTCTAATAGGATATGATAAATTATAATTAGGACCATTAGTGGCATTCAAAGCTTCGTCACCAATGAAAAAATCCAAATCTTCCAAACCTCTTTTGGCACTTAAATTGGTACTTTTAGCAGATGCTGATTTGGAGGATTTATTAGATGAGGATGAAGTGGCAATGGCAGTTGGAAATACAAAGGAAGGTGAATCATTACCTGCAAACCCCAATTTTGTTAAACCAGTACCATTGTCCATGACAACGGCTGGTGTTCCCATACTCGACATCTTGTAAATTTATTTTAATTGACTGTAAATTTTTGAAGAAAAGCTGAATTCAATAGAATTAGGTTAATTGAGAGACCAATGGGTGATGAATTAAGTAGTATAGAGTTGATATTCTTCACTACGAGCTAATGTACTCAATTGATCTTGACAAGTTTATAATCCTATATCGATACCTTTCGGGAACATCAGGACAGTGCGAGTAAAAAGATTATGTGTGTATTGGTTTGTGGTTCGCGCACGCTTTTATTTTTCGTTTTCTTCCAGTTTTCCTTGCTATCTTTTCTTTCATCTTCTGAATGAGGTATTGAGATAGAGAAGTGAAGTATATTGATAGTGAATTAGTATATTGATAGTGAATTGGTATATTGATAGTCAGCGGTGAAAGCATTACGACAGGGACAAATCACTATACGGACTGTGATTGAGGTAATAATGTATAAATAGATTTTATGTACATATATAAAATGGTATTAGAGAGTATGAGAGGTGATGGGATAGTAAAATTAATATTCATCTTTACCACTTATGATAACGTCGTTGATTTTCAAAATCATTCTAGTTAATTGAGTGGCCAATAATAATTGTTGTTTTTTACCAATCAAGGGATCAATGACAAACAATTCTTTCATATCATTAGTACCTTTACCCAAACAATCAACCCCTAAATGAGAAGATTTTTCATTAACTTGTTTTGATTTTAAGTTGGATAAAGTTTCAATGGGGTCCAAACCGGAATTTTCGGCCAAAGTCATGGGGATGGTATCTAAAGCTTGAGCAAAAGCTCTGAAAGCATATTGGTCAATACCAGTTTGTCTATCAGCTGCATCACTAACTGCCAAAGAGCAAGTTAATTCAGCAGCACCACCACCGTAAACGACTCTACTATCTCTGATTAAATTACGGACAACACAAATAGAATCATGCAAGGCTCTAACACCTTCGGCAGCAATCATTTCATTTGAACCTCTAATGAAACAAGTAACTGCTTTGGTGTTTGAACAATCTTCAACCACCAACATACGATCTCTAGTGGTACCGAATTCTAATTCTTTAATAGTACCGGCATGGCCCAATTTTTCTGGAGTTAAATCTTCAAAACGAGGAACAATACGACCATTGGTAGCAATTGCTAATAATTCTAATTCAGAACCACCAATCCATCTAATGGCATTTAAATCATTAGCAAGTAATAAATGATTAGCTTCATCATCAAACCCCCATTGACAAGCAACCACATTAGCACCAGAAGCTTTAACGTAATCAATCATTTCTTGGAATTTTTTCTGTTCGTATTCTTGTAATACTTTAAATTCTTCAGCAGTTGAGATATCCAATTTATGTTTAGTTTTAGGTTTTGGAGGTTCAAATGGACAAGTTAAAATGGCAATTTTACAATCCTTAATTTCTTTAGGCATTTGAGGATGAGAAAAATCTTTATCTAATAAGACCCCTTTAATAAGATTTGAATCTTCTATAGAACCACCCACTTTTTTCTCCATTTTAATTAATTCAAAATCAACATCTTTTCTTTCAAAATCAGCCACGGCTAAAACAGCATCAACTGCCATTTGAGCAAATTGTTCATGACTTTTAGATACAATTTTGGAACCTAAAGAAGTCTTAGCAGCTTTTAATAAATTGGAATCAGATGATTCAGTACTAATATTAATGTCATCAGCAACATCATCTAATTGTTGACACGCGATTTTACAAGCTTCATCAAATCCATTAGCGATCTTAATAGGATGAATACCTCTTTCTATTAACTCCAAAGCTTGATCCAAAAGAGCACCAGCTAACACAACCACCCCGGTGGTACCATCCCCAATTTCATCATCTTGAGATTTGGATAATTCCACCAATAATTTGGCAATTTCATTATCCAAATCCATTTGAGATAAAATGGTGGCCCCATCGTTTGTTATAGTGATATCACCATCTTGACTAATTAAAATTTTGTCTAAACCTCTTGGACCTAACGAAGTCTTGACAATAGATGCAACTGATCTAGCTGCCAATATATGAGATTTGGTGGCTTCAGTACCGTGTTTTCTTTGTTTTTTACCTTGATCTCTAACAATGATAAATGGACGACCCATTTCATCTTGTGCCACGATGGCATTGGACATATCCGGCAACCCAGGTGCAGCCATGGTTGTATGATATTTGTGTTTGTTGTGATGGGATTCTCGTTCAAGAATTTATATAAATTTGATCAATTTTTACACTTACGTATTTACTTGAATCGCCATCTTACTTCAAAGAGCACTCAATATTTTTCTTTCTCTCTCTCTTTTTTTTTTTTTTCTTTGTCCTTGTTTTTTTTGTCGACTGTATATAAAGAAAGAAAATAAAAAAAAAAAAATACACGCCTATTGAGAAAAAAATACAAAAGAATGCTCTATTTGGTGTCTGGGTGTTTATGGGTGTATGGGTGCATTGTCTATCGAGTCCATTTCAGAATTGGCGAGTTCAACGGTTGCAACATGTTCAATTTACTTTAAAAGAAGCACCTCATAAAACTGAAATCCAGATTCATAGTCTAGAAACAGTTAGGCGGATTCTGTGGTAACTGAAGCATTTAAAGAAGATCTCAATTACAAAACGAACTGAAAGAGAAAGAGATACCGTGTATCTCTGCTCCAACAAAACTACTGTCATACTCAAACCTATTTATAAGAACAGAGATATAAGTGTTCAAATTTCATTACTTTTATTTTTATTATTATTTTATTATTCGTATTTTATTTTCTTTTTTTTTTTTGTTCTTTTTTGCTATCGTTTTTCTTCTTCAATATGCGATGACCGGCGATTGTCTCTTGTCTCAGAAAATGGAGGAGCACACAGTAGTTCAATGTCCTTTTGACCTGACTGAGAGTGTCCGCATAGGCATTTGTAACACAACAAAGCTGCTGTCTGCTTCATAGACTTGTATAGTGCAGATCTTGTACATGATTCGACTGAACGTGGTACCACCGTGAGGTGGTACCACTGGGAACTACTAGTGTTATTTTTTTTTTAACTTCTCCCATCTGATAACTTTTCAACCTCATCACCTTTGTGCAGTTTTTGTGTGTGATTAATATGGAGAAGCGAGAAAAAGAAAAAGAAAAAAAAAAAAAATTTTGTAATGGTCAAAAAAAAAAAAAAAAAAAAAAAAAAGAATTTTTCAACTAGATTTTTTTTTTTTTTTTCACTTATAATCCCCCTACTTTTCTCTTTTTCGGTTTTTTCGTTCTCTTCCGATTCTGCTTCTTACCATCTGCCAGCTTTCTACAGCATCATTAAAGTCCTTCGAGCATACTAATTACCTTATAATGTCTGACGAAATTAACGTTGATAACGCCAGTCTAGAACAATTAAGAGATGTTCTTGTCAACAAGTCTGGTAATGTTAAATTAGCCAACAGATTCAGAGCTTTGTTCAACTTGAAATGTATTGGTGCTGAATCTGAAAATGCAGAAGAAGTCCATAAAGCAATCGACTACATAGCTGCATCTTTTGAAGATGACTCCGAATTATTAAAACACGAGGTTGCTTACGTGTTGGGTCAAACCAAAAACTTGTATGCTTCTCAATATTTAAGAGATGTTTTAACTAGTGATAAACAACAAATCATGGTTAGACATGAAGCTGCCGAAGCTTTAGGGGCTTTGGGTGATCAAGATTCTTTGGAATTATTAGAATCTTATTATAAAAATGATCCTTCTTTAGAAATTAGACAAACTTGCGAATTGGCCATTGAAAGAATTAGATGGGAAATGTCTGAAACTTCTAAAAATGAAAAATTGGAAACCTCTTTATATACCTCCATTGATCCTGCTCCTCCTTTACCGTCCGATACTGAATCTAAGGTGGAAAAATTACAAAAAATCTTGAATGATCAGGATAAACCTTTGTTCGAAAGATATAGAGCTATGTTCAGATTAAGAGATTTGGGTACTGATGAAGCTTGTCTTGCCTTGGCATCCGGTTTGGTCGATGATCCTTCTGCTTTATTCAAACATGAAATCGCTTATGTTTTCGGTCAATTATGTAATCCAGTCACCGTTCCTGCTTTAATTAAAATATTGAAGGACGATAGAGAAGCTGGGATGGTTAGACATGAAGCCGCTGAAGCTTTGGGTTCTATTGCTACCGAGGAATGTTTACCAGTTTTACAATCCTTCTTAAATGATGAAGAAAAAGTCGTTAGAGATTCCGCTATCGTTGCCTTGGATATGTATGAATACGAAAACTCCAATGAAGTCGAATATGCCACCATTAAAACCAACTAGATTTTGTCAACCTAATTTTTTCTCCTTATTATTATGATTGCGTTTCCGAAGCTTCTAAGATTCTATGTATTTTGAGTTTGCTTTTCTTCTAATTAAGCTTCGTGTCTTTTTATTTTTTTTTTTTTTTTTTGCTTATTTGTTTGTTTTGAATCCTTTGTTAATTTTAGTTCCTTCTAATTCTCTCCTTCATCTCTGTAAATTAATTACAAGTTTAACGGCTGTTGTTCTTGTTATCCTCTGGTTATATAGCCTATATTAATGGCCATCGTGTACGCATAATGTAGTTCTCCTATAGTTCAATCAAAAGAATCCAGTAAACAAATATGAAACATTTATTTAATGCTATGCTAGAAATATTATACAGAATGAAATGAAATGAAATGGGTTAAGAAAACTTTCTTCTCTTGTCGAATTTTTGCAAAACAAGAAAGTAACGATGGAGCAAGCTTTTCCCAGTTGAGAATGCAATTAACAGGACTGATTCAATTATTGGTTCTAAAGCGGTAACCACAACTCGTACAAGTGTAAAAAACAGTGGCACCTTCATCGGCGGATCTTAATTGTAAAGTATGGTATTGCATTTCTTCATTGTCACATTTTGGACATTTTTCTTGAATAGTAGCCCCTTCTGACACTTCGTCATTCTTCAAAGAAGTTTTAACAACAGATCTCTTCAGCTTTAAGGTGGATGGAAATGCATCTTCGGAAGATTGGGTAACAACCTTCAAGTTGGCATAATTGGAAGTTGGGTACTGTTTATAACATAATTTACAGTCTAAGGTTGGTTTTGAGCTAACGGTGTCTAGCAAGTTACCACAGTCTGTGCAAAATATTAAGGAGCCAACAACTGACATTTTCGATAATATGGACTCTATATATTAGGAATTAATCGTTAGATACACTGAAGTTGACCTCTTGCACTTTTCAACTTACCGTTTTTGATAATTTGATGATGAGATGATGCTTTTTTTTTTTTTTTCATTTTTTTCGGTTATATGCAGGTTTTCTTTTTTTTTTTTTTTTTTTTTTTTTTTTTTTTTTTTTTTTTTGGTTTTTTGGTGTTTTTTTTTTTTTTTTTTTTTTTTTGCAGTTTGCAGTTTGTTTTGGAGTATTTGCCGATTAGAGTTAAACAAGATAGACTCACCAATAGATTAAACGAAGGTAAGAAAGTCTATGATATCAAGGGCATAGAAATATTCGAATTTGTCTATCTGAAAACACTAAATACTATGAGCTGGACTAAAGTGAGAAAATTACAATAACGATTGAAATGAATACTAAAAAATATGTTAATCTGATCTCTAAAATATCTAAAATCTAATAAAGGAAATGAATAAATATAAACTCACTCAATAAGTTTTTTTGCTTCCTCATCACCAAGTACTTCTTTGTCAAAATCATGTCTAGGAATTTCAAATCCTTCTACGATTCTCCCATAGGAAATGCCTCCTAATCTAGTGACTGGTTTCAACTTAGTGATATCCACATGATTGTGCTCTTCATTTATCACATCTTCTCTGACATGGAATTTCACCCCTTCCACAATCAATAATACACTGGTTGGCTTGTTGGTTTTCCTGGACTTCCATTCGTGAGAGTGAACCAACTTGGCTTCAACTGAAAATGCCGATTCAGCAACATGAGGTGGTTTTACTACGGTTGATTTCAAGGGAGTCAAACCC
Organism: Hyphopichia wangnamkhiaoensis; assembly: GCA_030578475.1. Taxonomy (NCBI): domain Eukaryota; kingdom Fungi; phylum Ascomycota; class Pichiomycetes; order Serinales; family Debaryomycetaceae; genus Hyphopichia; species Hyphopichia wangnamkhiaoensis. Next base: position 112,011 of record JAJMSM010000042.1, read on the forward strand.
GCTAATTTCCACTCATCGATATCGGGAGGGGCATTAATACTGCTAAAATTGGAAGCTTCAATGAACCATTCAGATATGATATTGATAGTCAATTCCCCAGTTTCTAAAATATTACGTGAAGTATCCTTAGGATTTTCAATACTGCCAGAAACACCAATAGTGAAAATTGGAGGATCCAGACTGACAACATTAAAGTACAGGAAAGAAGAGAGATTATGAACACCATCCTTACTGATAGTCGAGATAAATCCAATTGGTCTTGGGACAATAGATGAAATAAGGGTCTTATAATTATCAACTGGAGTTCTTCCTTCCTCATAAGGATCAATTTCTATTTTGGAATGCTTCTTCCATTCTTCATTAGTGGCACCATCACCTGCCTTCCATGACACTTCGGGTTTTTTGGTGTACTTGAAATTAGTTTCCTTGTTAAAAGGAGGTCTTGACGATTGAACTAAGTTGAAGTCCGGATGCTTACTCTTTTGTGTATTGGATGACATTCTTTTCTATGATTGAGTCTGTGGAACAATTGTCTTAAATCTCGTATATGGGAACTCTGGCTGCTATATATATGCCTATTTCGTTTGTGATATACAATTCTCTATTAGTAATATTGGCAAGTGTGGATTACTAAAATGTGTGGATTGCTCAAGCGCGACTCAGAATCCAAATAAGCCACGTTCAGATCAAAACTATTCGTCGCCCTAATATTATTATACGTAGTATAAGTTCACTTGAAGTTTTCAAAATTTAGTGGGGCTTTATTTTAATTGCCCATTCTTTCGGAATGGTTTACAAATATGGAGTAGTTCATGCACATAAATTCTTGAAAAATCGCAAAAAAAAAAAAGAAAATGAAAAGAGGATGAAAAATTACAGACAGAGAAAGAAAAAAAAAAAGAAGGAAAGCAAATCTTGCAAAAACAGAGTGAAAAAATAGATCTCACAAGACTTTATAGTCGTCTTTGAGACACTTCCTAACTATCAGCTCTAGGTAGTAACTATAAAATGGTCAAGAAAGTATTGTTGATAAACGGACCTAATCTCAACCTATTAGGTATGTGGAATAGCCATAGTTGCCTTTAATTTTTTGTCTTTAATACCCAGTCTACTAACGCTACTCTTAATTAGGTACTAGGTATGCTATAATATACAAGTGAACTGTAACTGAGAGCTCTACTAACATACGCATATAGGGAACCTGAAAAGTATGGCTCCACTTCTTTGCTGGACATAGAAAAACAGGGTAAAGAACAGGCATTAAATAAGAACAATGGCTCTGAGTTGCTCACATTTCAGAGTAATACAGAAGGCTTCATCGTTGACCGTATTCACCAAGCCAAAGAGGATGGTGTACAATTCATAGTTATCAATGCTGGTGCCTATACTCATACATCTATTGCAATCAGGGACGCACTCTTGGGTACGTCTATACCTTATATAGAAATCCATATCACCAATGTCCATCTGAGAGAGCCGTTCAGACATCACTCATATCTATCAGACAAAGCTATTGCAGTAATAGCAGGTTTAGGTGTATACGGCTATACTGCATCGATAGAGTACGCTTTGAACTACACATCTTAAAATAGAAGACCCAACGTGGAAATTCCCTTGCATCGGAACAATTTTGCAGTATAATTAGACTTAATTAGATTCATAGATTCTCCCAATAACTGGTGATCGAACTTTGCTATATAAAGAATTAAAAAACTGAAACTCTTGTTTCTTATAAACGTAATAGTATGAATTTTATTAGATCAAACAAAGCTTGAATTTATCAAACTTAACCGAATAAACCCTCTTCCATAGCGTTAGGAACTGGTTTATCACCATAAGCACCTAACCAACTAAGTGGTTTGGTCCAATTTAATGTTTTCTCCAACTCTAAAACATCACCTAACTTGTTGGCCAATACTTCTCCGTCTTGGAAGTTATCACCTTCATAAACATATGCAACCAAAACATTTATATCGATTTTTGGGTCTGTCCTTGAGTTTAACGAATCTAATGATTTGATTAGTATACTAGTGTAAGTAGAGTATTCGCTTGAAGTCAGTGTTGATAATTGAATAGCATCACTCTTCAGAATATTGAAGGAATCCAATGACTTATTTAATAAATCTTCATTGGTATAAATCCTAGTAGTTCCTGGAACATAATGCTCTAACAATCCAGCATCAGAAGAATCTAATATCACAACATTGGAAAACCGGTAAGCAGATATAAAAGGACTTATCACCTCAGACACGAAAGTTTTGGTGAAACTTGGAAGAACCGGGGATCTTTGTTGAATTATAGTGAGATTAAGCTTCTGGTTGTAGTATACTTCGAGAGCTAGGGAAGCCCCTTCCGGGATGATTTGTGAATTTTTATTGGGAGGTGCATCAATTGGAGATGAGAAAGGATAAAGGTATATGCTGTCTAAACTGCCGATTTTTGTGAATTGATGTGTATGGATAAATAGATCAATGGCTAATTGAGGAACATTACCAATAGAGATTGAGGGAACAACAAGAGTGGACCCCACTGCTGATTTAGCATTTTCGCCTTCTAGTATATGAAACGGTCTTGCTTTAATTGACATCTTACTTTCAGTTTACTGTTGGAATGATAGTTATGTCAAGTAATTTGATTCCAATATCATCTATTCTGTTTTTTGGCCACCCAAAGATCTCGCTGCAAATATTTACACCCGTACATCGGTTTTAAAAAATATATTATACAAATATCGAATTCAGAAGATAAAATGAAATTTATTCATGTTATATAACCAAACACACGGAAAATTGAAGAATTGAAGAATAGGCCGATAGAAAATAAGATTATTAAAATGAAAAGGCATTAAAGAATAAGAAGACATTAAAGAAATGGGAAACAAAATCGTGAGACAAGAGGAAGAATCATAGAAGTAAATTAAATGTGTAGGAAAGAGAACCGAAGCCGTATGCGAATTGAACCATGAAAATGGATATAAGAAATTAGGGTAAAAATTCTTAATCACGCTAGTTGAAGTTTGATAAATGGGAAGAAGGATTGCTAGAAGTATTGAGTTTGAACTCATTTAAATTCAAAAGTGCCCCTCCCATCGACAGACTATTTGAAAGGAGAAGTCCACTATTTTTCGTGCTAGAGGATTTCAATAGATGTGATGGATTCAAGGTAGTATTGAAACTAGTGTTTCCTGTTGGTGGAATCAAAGTTGAAGTACCCATGCCTGTACTAAATAAAGAAGGTGTTGATGTGTTAGATAAAGAATTAGGAGAAAGGGGTAATTGATTTTGAATTGAATTAAATGATGGTAACTGCTGAGACTGATTGTGAATTTGCAGTAATTGAATATGTTGAGAAGGGATCATGAAGTTATTTGGATTATAATTGTTGGAGGTGTTATTATTATTCACAAGGCCGGAATTGCTATTGTTATTAAAGTTGGAATTGGGCGTGGTGTTGAAAACATTTGTACCAGAAGTTATACTTAATCCAGGAAGTGGTCCGAAATTATCAATTCCGCCTTCGGTATGTTGACTAGAAGATGTACTATTAGAAGCCGCGTTATAGTCGGTATCCTTATCGTTTAATAAAGGAGAAAGTGGAATCAAATTTGTATTTGGGTTTCCTGTCAAACTGTTATGAGCAGAGTAAGGTGTGGCCGTAAGCCAATTGCTGAGGGCCGATTTTTGTTGTTGCTGTTGTTGTTGTTGACTTTGTTGCTGCTGTTGTTGTTGCTGTTGTTGTTGTTGTTGTTGATTTTGTTGCCGTTGTACTTGTGCTTGTTGTTGCTCCTGTTGCTGTTCTTTCTGTTGGGTTTCTTGTTCAGATTGTTGTTGCGCCTGCTCTGCTCGCTGTTGGGCCTCGTGTTGTACTTGTTGTACTTGTTGCGCTGCATGGTTTGGTTGGAAGTGGTCGGATTGGTTATCCTCATCAACTTCTGGAAGTAACCCATCATGAGCTCTGGATCGTCTTCGGTTTGAAGGCTCATTATGATCTTCTTGTACGGGCAGTTGATCATGAGTTATTCTGTTATCGATATAAGAATTCTCACCACGATCCTGATAAAATCCTTTACCGTCCATCTCAGCTTGCAATGGATGTTTGTTATATGATGGGTTGAACGATGTTTTATGATCATTGACTAACTGTGTGATGAATTCATTCATGATTTCTTGTTTCTGAGAGGAGGTAAATTTTCCATTATCAAGGATTCTTTTTTGAATCATATTATTCACATCATCTCGCAACTTAAGCAATGCTTTCTGGGTAGTGTTAACCCCCGTGACACTGCGTTTTTTATATTTCGTTAATGGTGTTGTAGTTCGAACGGGATCATTATCATTATTGAACGATGTTGGGTTCAATGATAAAGAGTTGGTTTTAACAATTCCCTTTCTAGTCTTACGTCCTTTCCTGGTTTTGTTTAAGGTTGATTCAGTATTATTCGATTCCGGCTCAACAACTGAAGCCAACTGGTCTGTATCATTTTTCATTATATTAGGTGTGGAAATTTGGCTTGAAGGGATAAAACTACTGAAAACGTCCGAAGATGAGTTTGTTTTGGAGCTATTGGAAGAAGGTCTTTCGTTTGATATATTACTTAGCATATTATTATTAACAACAGCATTAAAAGTGGACTCTGAAGGAACGTCAAGACCTTCAGTATGAGTGAGTAACAGACCATTGGCGTCCCGACTTCTTTGGCCGGTTAAAGCGGGAGGTTCAGGTACATGTTCTGCCTTGGTATTTGAAGCAATATAATCATGTTGATCATTTTTCAACGTGGAACTTATATCGGAAGAGGAGCTTTGATGTGATGGATGTGGTGGGGTATTATCAAAGAGAACATGAGCAGAAATCGAGGAGTGTTGATCGGATACGGAAGATGAATTAGAATTATGATTGTGTGTGTTAGAATGATGAGGAGATTCAAGGTCATGATCATGTTGTTCATTAATTATCAGAAGAGACCAGATTTGATTTCTAATGGAATAGTTTGCTCTTAATTTGAAAGGACAGGTATTTTGTCGTCTGGCGTTAATTTTAACATTACCAGATCCATCGTCCGTTTCCTTTTTATTACCATTAGGGGATTTGCATTTAAATATGATCTTGTTCTTATCGGATCGTTCAATCACTATATGAATATTCTTATGAAACAACAAGCATTCCAGAAGCCATGGCTTTATTTCATCTTTATCTGTGAAGCGTTTGCTCTCTAGATGAAGATCGCTCAACGAAAACATAACTATATGAGACGTTAAGTATTTGAAAATCAGCAACTATTCACTTCCATACTCTGAATCAAAGAACAAGTTTGAAATTTGTGGGATACGACAAATACGATTGATGACACAGCGTTCCTAATCTTATCAGTTTTCAGTGGGTTGGCTGGTATATGTGATTGATATTCTTTTGACTAGAAAGGTTGTAAATCCCCATTGCGTTATTCTTTTCAGGTATAATTATCCTTCCTGGGCGGGCCTTTTTTGATAACGACTCACCTAGAGATGGTTGTGTGGTGTACCGATGTTTTCATATCGCAAGGAAAAAGAAAAGGAAAATCACACAATTGGGAGCTAAATTTATATCTAAATAAAAAAAAAATAAAATAAAATAAAATAAAATAAAATAAAGCGAGAAAAGATCAACTAGACGAAAAAAGCTAGACGAGATCAAAAAATGAATGTTACCTGACTTCAAACAATATAGAACTTAGCATTGGTGCCCCCAATTCAGGGTATAGACGTCACATATCAACTTAATAATCCCTTGCCTGGACATTGAGCACCATCCTTTCTATTTGTTTTCTTTTTTTTAATATTTTTTTTTTTTATTTTTACCGTTGTGTTTGATGCAATTTATCCCTATCACATAAAGCTAAAGCCTAAATCTATGTTTACATCTGGAGTCAGTTCGTTGAAATAATCCAAAAGATCCAGATACATCGGTCATCTAAAACTGATAAAAGTTTGTTTTCATTTTCCATAACATAAACAAACATCAACAACGCTTTGGGTATACAACCTTTCCTTAAAAAAACTTCGATCCTAAAATAAAATGGACGTGAATCATGATAGTGACCAAGGAACTCCAAGAGTCAGATCGTCCACCATATCACATATTCAATTGCCCAAGTCTCTGGGACAAGCAAAAGTATTATTGAGTCGATTGCAACAAAGTCAACAACAACAAGTAGCTGAACCAAACTATAAGCTTTTATTAAAAGGGTTATCAGAATTGAATGATGGTGTTATTACTTCCATATACTTAACTCAAACACAAAAGACCAGTCTCAATGAAATACTCATGGCTACTAATAATCTCACTCAGTCTTTAGCAATTCAATTTACCAATAATGATATTCCTAGTCATATTTATAGTAAATTGCAAATATTGGTGGAAAACTTATGCAATTTAGTTAATGACGCCAGATTCAATAATGAAGTTAATAACGCCAATAACCAAACTTCAGCACAAGATCAATTGGATCTTCAACCTCGTCAACAACTGTTTCAGCAAGACTTTAAACCTCACAGTCGCGTCAATTCACCAAGTTTTGTTACATCTCGCATAACTCATAAATCAAGAACACCCTTGCTGCAGTTTCAACCTTATCAGGATCTGCGTACTCAACATCCATACCATCATCAGACCTCTCAAAAAGATGATCAAGATCAATCAAAACAGCAGCAATCACAACAAAAACAGCCACTTCATTTTACTAGTAATCCAAATAGGTTCTCTACAGGGAATATCCAATTAGGTCGTCTTAGTAGAATGGGTATTTTCCAAGACCGTGTCTCAGATCTTTCCCCAACCATTTCTTCTCACTCTCTTGCAGGTAATTACGAAGAAAATTCCAATTCCAAAAATGATGGAAGACAAAGTAGTCATGAACATACTCAACTTCATCAGATGGCCGGCAATTCTTTGAATAACCAAAACGAGAACGGAGGGGTGTCAAATTCTGGTAACTATCTCCCTCCTCCTCGTAATAAATTTCATGAAGAAGAAGATACCAGTGAGTTTGATGATGAAGAGAGCCATGAGCATAAGGCACCAAATGATCTTAACTCTTCCGTTTTAGACTCAAAATACCCTCCTCAGATGTACAATCGTGCTAATGACATTGACAGTAACGACTTCCGCATTCCAACCCATAGGAGACATATTTCACTAAATCAAGCTCATCTGAGTGGAAATAATAATATAGAAGGAGGAGCGGGAAGTAATTACAATACTCCCCAACTTCATAATCCTTCTCTTAACAATTACGTCACCCCATTAAGGTCGGCGGCCATCCAGAATGCATCAAACAACTTGGGCATGGCTCAGCAATCCTCAAATGTCATATCAAGGACCACCTTTGATGTTCCTTTGAAAAAAGATTATCCTGCTAAAAATGATACATCCAGGCGTCTTCCCTTAAGAGCTCGGCCACAATCAATGTATGCAAGTTCAGATAGGCACTACGCTTTACACCCAGTACCCAATGATGACGCATTTCAACAACGAGCAGCCTATCATCCTGATTTTGCTAGCAGGCGCAATAGTGCAATATACGACAAGAACGAAATGTTCTAGGTTGCGTGTACAAACTTTTCATACTTTGGCAATATATTCTACAATATTGGCTTCATTTTTTACATTTATATAGATTTTTTCTATTTCATTTTTCATGCATACCTCTACATCTAAGGCGTAATTCACACTCTCAACCGTGTTTGATCGGCTTTTTCAACTTCAATAAAAATGTACAATACATTCAAAGCAATTAATTAATATAAGATTAATTTTATATATACAGGAGTTTCTATCTTATAGACTATAATAAGAATTTATGAAAATATTTTAGACGAAGAGTTAGGTAACCACATGGAAAATGTAAGATATGATAAGGGAATTTGTGTTGAGTAATGGTGACCACTATTCAATTCTACAGGAAATATGAATAGGCATTGATAGGTGGATATTTTTACTGTGTGAATTAAATGCACATCTATTCCAAGGTGACCTTAGCACCCAAACCTTCCAAAGTGGCCTTGATCTTGTCTGCATCTTCCTTAGCAACATTATCCTTTAAGACTTTAGGAGCAGCTTCAACGAACTTCTTAGATTCAACTAATGACAAGCCTAGTAAACTCTTGACCTCTTTGATAATCTTTGGTTTAGATTTAGCATCGAAAGATTCCAATTTAATAGCAAAGATGGTTTTTTCTTCAACGACTTCCTTGACTTCTTCTTCAGCTGGAGCAGCTGGGGCGGCAGCTGGGGCGGCACCAGCAGCTGGGAAAGAAATATCAGGAATATTCAATCTGTCTTTCAATTCAGTAACTAAGGCTGAAGTTTCTAATAAGGTTAAAGTAGAAATTTGGTCCACGATGGCAGAAATTTTTGGATCCACTGGAGCTTTTTCAGCTGCTGGGGCAGCTGAGGAGTTGAAACGAACAGCCACGGGAGCGATTCTTTTGGAAACCAATCTCAACGAAGGTCTAACAGCTTGACGTAACATAGACATGTTTATTATGATGTTGGTTTGTGCGGTGGTTATGTTGTAGAACTAAAGAATATATTTTACTATATATTAAATTTGATTGGACTTATTTGATGTTGATCAAGAATAGAAAAAAAAAAAAAAAAATCAGAAAATTTTCCTCTAGGTTTTTGTTCTCGCACGACTATTATTTTTCACTATTCCGCCCGTACATTTTTTCACAAAAAAAATTCGAAAGCTAATATGGAAGTTCAATTTGGTATTTGAGAAGTTTCAAAACCTATCATCACCAGCAGTCTAATCCGAGCCTTTCTGGTCTATAACGCTCATAAAGAAAATTCGCATCGGCATAGAAACTTTTCAGAGTTACTTTTTTGAGCTCAGAACTTATCAATAATATAGAGGTGGAATAAATATCAAAAATATATACATATAATGGCTTCTTTCAGATTTTGTGCCGAATGCAACAATATGTTGTATCCACGAGAAGATAAGGATAATGCCAGATTATTGTATTCATGTCGTAACTGTGACTATACTGAATTGGCAGAAAACCCTAAGGTATACAGACATGAATTAATAACGAACATTGGTGAAACTGCTGGTGTTGTGCAAGATATTGGGTCAGATCCTACCTTACCTAGATCCGATAAATTATGTCCCAATTGTGGTAATAAAGACTGTGTGTTCTTCCAATCACAGCAAAGAAGAAAAGACACGAGTATGATTTTGTTCTACGTTTGTTTAGAATGTAAGAATGTTTTCGGGGCGTGATTGACGGCCTTCCTGTTTATTGTTAGACAAAATCCTAAAAATAACACATTATGTATCATAGAATCTTTACAAGAGTGGCATTAATCGACTAGTATTTTTGGGAATTATTATCTACCAAATACTAGCTTAACTTGTATCACTTCAAAAGTGTTTCAGTTCTCCAATTTGACTGTTTTTAAACCTCTATCTTTTAATTATTTTTCCATAGTCAATACAAAGTATTTTTTCGGTGTCGACATTTCAAGTAGTGAATCAACGTAAAGTGTTTTGTTGTAGTTTGGTTAAAATTTTATATATAAGAAGTTAGAATCTGATTCAAATTACGAGTTAGAAGAGAAATACAGGCAAAAAAATAGAATTAATATTTCAAAAAAGAAAAGACATGAAAAACTCGACAGGATAATTAAGGACTGTGGAGAATGTAGCATAAGATAGAACCAAAACCTAAGTATTGAAGCTTAATGGGAGAAAAATGTTGAAAACAATCGAATATAAAATAAACTTAAATAAAAAATAGCTGAAAAGAAAAAAAAGAAATAAAGATAGTAAAACGGAATTGTGTCAAAATGTTAACATTATAGATATACGAAACACAAACATATGTAAACAACATCAAAAGTAATTGTGGCAAAGGGGAACAGTAATAATAATAATTCTTGGGGAAAGCAAAGGAATAAGACTACGGGAGAAAGATATGATTTATTCGGGATTAAGTGATGAATCTTTTTTTAATATATTTTTATCTTGTTCCGTAGTTAGTTTTTTTTCTTTTTTTTTTTCTTTTTTTTTTGTTTATTTGTTTTATTGTATATTTATGGTCTTTTTGAAAAACTTTATTTCGGAATATCATCAGAGCACTTGAACGATTAAAAGTCAACGAAGTATTGAGAATATGGATCGTCACCTACTGAACCATAGTCTAAGTGTTCTTCTGGGTAATGATCGAACAAAGAAGAGTCACCCACCCCAGCAGTGATAGGAGGTTCATAAGGAGTTTCGATATCTTTAGCGAGTAATTTTTCCCAAACCACTTCTGAAAACCAAGGATGATTTCTGATATCAGCAGGACCATTTAACAAGTTACCTAATCTACTGGTTAAATCGGCTGTGATTAATCTTGATAATAAATCAACCACATCAGGACCCATAAAGCTGGGGAAATGAATTTTACCGGATAAGATTTTTTCATAGGTTTTCATGGGGGTAGAGTCATAAAATGGAGTATAACCAGCCAACATTTCATAAATCAAAACACCCAATGACCACCAATCAACTGATTTATTATAAGGTTTGGTGGTGATAACTTCAGGGGCGATATAATCAGGAGTACCACATAAAGTCCAAGTAACGGTAGAAACTTCTTTAGCAAAACCAAAATCGGTAATTTTAATATGACCATTACGATCTAATAATATATTTTCTGGCTTTAAATCACGATAAATAATATCATGACTATGTAAATATTCTAAAGCAAGGACCACTTCAGCGGCATAAAATTTAGCCACTGGATTAGGGAAACGTTGTGATTTTCTTAAAAGCGAAAAAAGTTCACCCCCTTCAATGTAATCCATAACCATGAATAAATTCTTCAGATCTTGGAAAGTACCCCACATACGAATTAAGAATGGGTGTTCAACCAATTTTAACATTCTACGTTCATCATTGGTATGTTCCACTTGTTTCATTTTAACCACCTGGTGTTTTTTCAAAACCTTGATGGCATAGTAACGGCCATTATGAACGGAGCGAACCAAATGAACACGACCAAAAGAACCAGTACCCAAGGTTCTCATAATGTGGAAATCAGTTAATGAATATTTACCTTTAGAGATGGTGGAACGCTCAGGTAAAAGAGACCGTTGGATGGCATCATTAGTACGTTGTTGTTGAATTCTTATTTGTTGTTGTTGTTGTTCAGTGATGGCTGAATGTTGGGAAATTTGGGTTTGCTGTTGTTGCAATTGTTGTTGTTGCTGTTGTTGATGGTTCTGTTGGTTTTGTTGATGTATTTTTTGCTCGTGATGAGCCTGTTCGTGTTGTTGTTGATGCAGTTGATGAGGTTGTGTTTGAGGTTGGGGGATTTGTGATTGTTGTTGTTGTTGTTGATCCGGATAATAATTCATCGATTCGATATTATTTAACGAGTTAACTGTGATTTCTGTAGAAGGATTCGATGAGTTTAAGGAAGAATTGGTTGAGTTTGGATTTGAACCTGAATGATTGCTCAGCCTGGAGATATGAAGCTTTTTCAAAATATTGGAAGAAGGCATTTAAAATGCAAGATTATTATTGGTCCCTAGTACCAATGGATAAATAGATAAAATGGTTTAGTGTTATTTTGAAGGGACAAAAAAAAAAAAGAACAAAAGAAAGAAAAAAGTTATCACGAAAGCTCAAAGTGAAAGGATGGAAATTTTGATATTACAACTGTGTTAAGGTGTAAACTCACAGCCAAGACCAGATGTCCAAATGTCAACTTTTTTTTGTTTAAGTCAGGGGTTCAACAACAAATTCGAACTACTCGTTTTTAACGGGAAATCCACAAGTGCTTGTAACCGTATCGTACCACCAAGTCTTGTGTCAATTGAACACTAGGAGGGAAACACAATTGATTGTATCACTTACAAAAAACCCAATCAATAAATGATGAGTTGGTTAGAATGGAATATATAATTGAGCAAAAACAAATGAAGGGTGTAATTCAAATAAATACAGCTCAGTGACAAGATGTGGCTAGCGTATATTGATCAAAGAGTGTGAATTGGAGATAGATGGGAGAATAACTGATTGAAATTGGTTCAATTGATGAGAAAGGGACTAGGACTATGTTTCAATTAATCAAATCGAAAGTAATAGTAATCAGAAAAAAATAAATTATCCCAAGATTCAATGAAGGAGAGAGAGAAAAAAGAACGATTGAGTAAATTTCAATTGAAGCTTAGGGATTCCTTACCAAATCGATTATACATGAACATAAAAAAAAAAAAAAAAAAAAAAAAAAAAAAAAAAAAAAAAAAAAAAAAAA
>JAJMSM010000043.1:0-25045 GCA_030578475.1 Hyphopichia wangnamkhiaoensis
ATTAGTATAGTAGTAGTATTATTAGTATAGTAGTAGTATTATTAGTATAGTAGTAGTATTATTAGTATAGTAGTAGTATTATTAGTATAGTAGTAGTATTATTAGTATAGTAGTAGTATTATTAGTATAGTAGTAGTATTATTAGTATAGTAGTAGTATTATTAGTATAGTAGTAGTATTATTAGTATAGTAGTAGTATAGTATAGTAGTATTATTAGTATAGTAGTATAGTATAGTAGCAGTATAGTATAGTAGCAGTATAGTAGTAGTATAGTATAGTAGTAGTATAGTATTAGTATAGTATTAGCATAGTATTAGCATAGTATTAGTATCGTAGTATTAGTATAAGATACTAGTATCTTATGTATAAGTTTGCAGGTGATGATGCGTGCATTGAGTAACCGGTGTTGCCAAACGCATTGTCTCTGTAATACCGGATAATAGACTCGAGGGGTACATCTACAATGGACTAACAAACAAGCATCCCAACATACTAGCATAAATATAAATACTAAGTATTAGTATAACTATCAGCAGTGTAAGATACTAGTAAGATACCAGTGTAAGCTACTAGTGAAATACCAGTGTAAGATACTAGTAAGATACCAGTGTAAGATACCAGTGTAAGATACCAGTGTAAGATACTAGTAAGCTACTGGTAAGATACCAGTGTAAGATACTAGTAAGATACCAGTGTAAGATACTAGTGCTAGTGTTCTTGGTAAATAAGATGTACGAGCCATCTATGGCCAGGTTTAGTCCATAACAGGACGTTAAATCTCGAAATATACGAAATCAAAACAAATCGAGTATTGGAACACAAAAATTATAGAGCCTCTCAAAAAAAATAACAAACAAATACACGCCCTCTGATTTCCAAAAGTTGGTGTTGTTTTTGTTATGATTTTTTTCTCATTGATTGTTTTTATTATGGTTTATTCTGGTTATGCTTTGATGAATTGTTTGTGTCTACCTGTCTGGTGGCGTGTCTCGTATATTGCCTTCTAGCAATAGTCTAGCAATCCTCCAGCAATCCTCCAGCAATCGACCATTAGCAGGGAGCAATAGTCTATGGGTAGGATAGTCCATTTGATCTACTCGATGGTAGTTGTCCCTACTCGACCTCCAATCGCGATGGTTGAGCCATGAAAATTTTTTTGGTGCAAATCTGTCTTTTTTTTTCTTTTGTAATTTGTTTACTTTTCAAATTAGTTAGGAACGCGATTTTTGTATGTTTTTTTTTTAAGTAAAAGTTGTTTACAATTGACTTAAATCAAGTTATTGATTTAAACATCAATACACCAACCACCAAATTTGTTGTTTCGTTCTCATTCTCGTTGTCGTTCTTTGGATACTCCATCATTCTGAGGAAATTTGTTTATTTTGTTTTTGCTCTTCTTGTGCTTTTTTGTTTGTTTGTTATTCTTTTTTGTCTTATTGTTTGTTTATTTTTCAGGCGTTCTTGGTGTAGATCCAAATCACTCATACTCTCATACTTATATATATACTTATATATATACTTATATATACTTATATATATATTTATATATACTTCTTCATCCACCAGAGTGTCCACACCTTTCCACATCCCACAACACACTTATCTTTATAACATCATGTCCATCGCTGCATCCACCCCCTCCAAGAGAATTGCATTGGCTCCACTCAACTTGAACGTCAGCTCACCCCTGATCAACAAATCAGGCACTGACACCCACACTGACACCACCAGCACCAACAGCAAGGGCACTATGCTCGCCACCCCCAAACACAACTCGTCCAGGTCCCGTTCAAACATCAACACGCTTCTCAACAGCTCTTCTCGTCCTCTGTCGGCGTCCACCACGCCTCAATCAACCAGTATTCTGTTCAACATTGGAGAACACCATTCTCACTCTCATTCTCGTTTCTTGACTCGTGCCGCGTCCACGTTAAGTCCTTCTTCCAAAACCTCGTTTGGATCTCGTTCCAAGTACTTGAAACAACATCGTCCTCATCTCAAGACCCATTCAAGTTCAATTAGAACCGGGTTGAAACTGTCCAGTTTTGCCGATTATAAAATCTCCAATAATAAAAATGCCACCGCCGATTTGGCCGCTACCAAACTTAAGCTTAAACTTCAATTGGCTCTTTATAAGGTTCAACAACAATTGAAGCTTCAACAACAACAACTTCATCAACAACATTATAAAATCGACGCTTCTCATTATATTAACATCTCCAAATCTTCCACCAAATTCTCCAAAACCTCAACCACTACTCCTTCTTCTGCTAATTCAACCGCTTCAACCCCATCTTCTTTCACCATGAATAACTCTCATTCTTATATGTCCACCACCGCCACTCCTCCTTCCCCAGCCTCCAAGACTTATCAATCTTCAGTGAATCTCAATCTTAAAACTAAAACTAGATTAAATACCATCACCCCCAAACCTCCCGTATCTAAATCAATCACCAAAAATAAACCGTCATTATCAACCATAGCATACAATAAAAATAACAATAATAACTCCTCTCTTAAATTGTTCTCCATTAAAAAAACCTCGTCATTCTATAATACCGCCAATTACTACTCTCATAAATTGCCCCTTCTTGAATCAGACTTATCTAAGTCCTACAAAAACCAAAACCAAAACCAAAACCCCACCATCACAACCTTCCACCATTCTCTGGCTAACACCAAATCATTGCCTTCTATAAACAAGATTCTTAAAACCCCTATCAAGTCCTCTTCAACAAGAAGTCTTGTCAACTCTTATAACAACAACAACAACACAAATCCCAATGCTACCACCGATGAAACCATTGACGAAACCTCTCTCGACGAAAGCTCTTTGGCTATCAACTACAAGAAATCATCCCACCACGATAATCTCTTGAGCTCTTCGCCACTCAAAGACGGATCTAACTCAAATGCTAATTTCGGAACCCCCAACAGCTTCAGCGTGGCCAAGTCCCTTCTTCAATTAGGCTCGGGATACTATTGATCCGTGGCTCCGGACGCCTATTGACCTTGTTATGATGTTACATGTTCTTTCGTTTTTTGAATTTCCCGTATCTTAATCCTTATCTTTTTTTTTTACTTCGTTCCCCTCTGGCATCATTATTTTTTCACTTCATGTACCATATATAGTTAGACTATCTTAATTAATATCTAGATTTGCCATCTACCTCTGTAAGTTAAGTTCCGGATCCACTTTAAGTCCCGTAATTCTACCACTTACTCCCGCCCCGCCTTATCAACGTGGAAAAGTAATCTTTAAGGCTCCACACTCACCACTCATACAGGTTCATAAAGAGATTCGAATACATGCGGCTTATCGAACAACCACAACTCCATTTTAGAAATGTTCTTTCGCTTGTCAAAAAACGCAGCCAAATGCAGTCTTAACTAAGTCATTTTCGCTTCCTTTAGTCAAGTCTCGGAAGACTAACTAACTCCGCCGGACGGACGGTACGCTGACAAACCTTTGTGCCGGTTTGACATTTTTTTTTTCTCTCCTGTGGGTCTTTTTTTTTTTTACTTTTGTATGGAGTCGGTGCACCACGGCTTATAAATTAGACATCCACAGTGGCAATCTAACTCCATAAGTATCAAGGATAATATCGAGGATGTCGAGGATGGGGCTCTTCATCATTTGGTATAAATAGAGTTGCAATTGAACCATTTGAACTCAATTGAACCATCCTAATTGATCAATTATTTCTCAATTGATATCTCAACTTGTCAAGTTGTCAAACTAATTTCTTATTGCCAAAATGTCTTTATCTGGTAAAGTTTTCAAACTCAACAACGGTCTCACTATCCCTGCTGTCGGTTACGGTACTGGTACTGCCTGGTATAAAGTGGGAGAAAACCATCTCGACACCAAATTAATCAAAACTTTGGACGTTGCTCTTGCTAGTGGGTTCACCCACATTGATGGGGCCGAAAATTATCGTACTGGACGTGAAATTGGTGAATCCATCAATAAAGTTGATCGTTCCAAACTCTTTGTTACTTATAAGTATAATTCGGGTGATGCTGCTCACACTGTGAAGTCTGTTCATGCCAATCCTTATGAAGCTTTGGTAAACGAATTGAAAGATGAATTACACACTCCTTACGTTGACTTGTACTTGATTCATTCCCCTTATATTGAAGAATCGGCTTTTGGTTTTGACCTTGTTCAAGCCTGGAAATACTTGGAACAAACCGTCACCGATGGTTATGCCAAATCCATTGGGGTTTCCAACTTTAGAGTTGAAGATCTTGAAAAAATCTTGAAATCAGATTATAAGATCAAACCAGCCGTCAACCAAATTGAGTACAATCCTTATTTACAAGATCAAACCCCGGGTATTGTTGAATTTAGTAAAAAAGAAGGTATTTTGCTTGAAGCTTATAGTCCATTGGGTCCTTTATTTAAAGGTAAACCAGGCCCAATTGATCCAATCGTTGAAAAATTAGCTGCCAAATATAACAAGGCAGAAGAACAAATTTTACTTAGATGGACTTTACAACAAGATATCTTACCAATCACCACTTCTAGTAAAGAAGCCAGAATTAAGGGGTTCTTGGATATCTTTGATTTCGAATTGACCAAAGATGAAGCCGACGAAATTACCAAGTTGGGCAAACAAAAAACTTTAAGACAGTGGTGGGTGCCTGATTACAGTATCTACGATAAACAGTAGTCTTGTTTGGAAGTAATCTTGTTTTGATTTTGATTGTGTCTCTTGTGTATCTTTGAATTCTCTTTAATTGCGATGTTTTCTTCTTATTCTTCCAGGTTTGTATCGATATGTTTATAATATGTACTAATTTAACCTGCTTGACGTGATGAAAATTGATTTACTATTATTTTTTTGCCATGATCTTTCTTTGTTTTCTGGCTTTATTTTTTTGCTGCTTTCTCTCAAAGTAACTGTAACCTCGACAAAGGGTTACAATTCCCAAAGAGACAGTAAAGATACGTAAAATCGCCCGTAGCCCAAATCACGATCTTCGATGATTCGCGACCTCTGATCCCAGCTGATGATGTACCCAATTACTACGACAAAGAAGTACCTTCGGTTGAAAGAGGTAGCTTTCCAACATGTGTCTTGTTGAAAATAAAACAAGCGCAAACAGCCAACGCGATGGCGCACACTTCTTTCTTTTGTCCCAAATTTCGTGAGTACAAAAACGTGACAGGACAAGACAAGCACAAACAAACTAAAAGAACAACAACTCTTTGTCATCATTAGCTTCACAGGGTTGTTGAATGCCATCACCAGTCATACAGTGGCGGGAGTCCCGACTTTCGAGTTGGGTCACTTGGTCGCTAGCGCTATCTGTATTGGTTATATATCGACAACACTGTTCGTAAGCTGACCTAGCCAATAACTGCTTTCGTAAGTTGCGTGGTACAAAGCCTCTGCTTTAACTTATAGCGAAGCAGAGGTGGCTTATACAGATACCAGATGTCCCATTTTGCGCAACTCTGAGCAACCATGATCTGATCCAGCAACAAGCCTGTAGATCTACGAGCCAAGTTAACCTAATAACTTAATCAAGTTACTAAAAAATTATAAATAACAACATAACCATTAAAAATATCTTGTAGTTACCCAAAATGAACATGCAACCTCACCTCAAATCGCGGTGGTGGTTCCCCCACCAATTCTTATACGAGATGGCCATCTCAGCTCTAAGTCCAAGACTAAACGCAGAAACAACATCACACAAGAACCTCAGAAGGGTCACAATCCGCGCCGCGGTTACAAAAACCAGTGAAGAAAAGATGGCTGGCTGATGTGTCGCGTTTGGAAATGAAGTTGTGCTACTTTCCGACGTCACGTTTCCTGTCAAGTTATGTCAAAATTTAATGATGTTAAATTCTAATTTTGTATATAGCCAATACCACTTTAGTATTTTCATTTTTTTTTTTTTTTTTCTTGAGAAAAATAAGGAGAGAAAATAGCAGGCCCATTTCTTTTTGTGAGGCCTGCTATTTTTTTCTATCTATGAAAAAAAAAAAAAAATAAATAAAAATATTTCTGACTTCACATTCTTCAAGTAAGAAAAGCGGAAAAACACCCATGGATGCAGAAGAGATTAAACTATTAAGCGCAATTGTATCAATGGGACCGACCATCTCAACAAGATCTAGCAGATACTATATGAAATAGCATTCATTAGAACTGGATAAGGTGGGCTTGACCGATTATGAAAGGATGAAACGATTTACTTCGTAAATAGCCATGTAGAATGGGGAAATGTCAAAACAAAAGCCAATAAAAGCACGACGCACAATTAAGAAATGAGAAAGCAACAGTATAGCAAACAGCAGAAGCAGGCAGAAGCATAAGCAAAAGCAGAAGCAAGAGTAGAGGCAAAAGCTTTTGCCTTACAGAAAGCCTACTCCCAGTGCGTTTTGTCAGATGATCACTATCATCTTAATACACTGGCTTCTTACGGCAAAGAAAAAAGCTAAGAAATCGCGGAGAGTGTCGTAAGTTGAAAGTAGTCGAAAAGCTGTATGTCAATTTTTCAAACAGGATTCCGAAAAACCTGTGACGTTTGTTCTAATCTTGCTCTCCAGGTGAAATTACATTTATCCGGAGCCTAACCGGGTGGGTTGTTTTCTTTGATAAGACTTACTAACAATACATGAAGGGCTGTAACTTTGTTCAAAAAAAAAAGAAAAAAAAAAAAAAGAACAAAACAAAACAAGAAGCAAGACGAATAGTTCGATGAATAAATGAATAAGTGCTAATTATATTCCCGTTTTATCAGTACGACCCTTTAGCACAAAGAAAATGGTACAAGGAGAGAGAACGAGGGCAAGTTGACTCGAGGTCGTGCTTCAAGTTTAGTGTATTGTACTCCTGTCAATATCCACGCTAATGCTGGAGTCCATTAATTAAGCAGCAAGGAGAATAAATAAAATAAATACCAAGACCTGGAAGTGCAGTTGCAACCCGAGTAACGAGTTAAAAAGTACGGGAAAAGATGCTGTCAAGATCCAAGATCCTCCAAGATGATTGGATTGTTGGTTACAATAATAACCACCACCAATTTGTGCTAGTTATGAAGAACCTTCATAACCCATGTAGGATTCGCTAGCCTATGCAGTGCAGTATGCACACTTTGCGTTATGATTTCTTTTTGTTGCGTAACTTGGTTGCAGCATTGTTACCGCATTGGGCGCATCTTTTCTGATGTATTTGTGTAGTTTCTTATTATTGTATTTGATTTACAATAGTTTCGTATTTGTTGCACAAATAAATTTATGCGTCAAGGCGTTTTGCATCAGCAAAATGCTGCACGTTACGCTGAAAGCTGCATTTAATAATAATAATAGCAGACATTATATCAACTCAAGGCACTTTAACATGTCGAATTGCTTGTTATGTCTGATTCGCTATCTTTTGGCTACATTGGGTTCCTTACTTACTAAAGTCAGACATACATTTATTCATTTGAGTAATGATTGGTAACTGCCTTTGGATTTCGTGCTTGTTTTTTTTTTTTTTTTTTTTTTTTTTTTTTTTTTTTTTTTTTTTTTTTTTTTTTTTTTTTTTTTTTTTTTTTTTTTTTTTTTTTTTTTTTTTTTTTTTTCAAATGCAAGGTAAATCTACTTTGTAAGGGGACGTCAACCGTAACGTATCATTGCATCCTGGATACTCTGCTGTTACCACTACTAGCTTTACCATCTCGGTAGATACAGTTATCAGACAACAGGATCCCCTCGCGTAGAACAAACGACAGGGGCTACACTCACTCTTAGATTCTGGCTTCGCCATTTGCCAGGTACCATTGTTGGTACGCTGCCGTACTGAAAATTCCATTTTATTGCAAATATGACCCATTTTGCTGATTCTAAGGTAGAGGCTATACTCTTTGGTGTTTGGCCTACAACTTATTGGGCTTTGCCGCCTGACACTGGCATAAGTAAACAAGAGGAGTAGAAGAGGAGAAGCGAACCACCAACAGCCTTGGCTGCGACGTTGTGGTCACTTTTTGCATAGAAATCTTGCTCACTAGTTAAACACCCACTTTGTTTATAAGGTAACCTTCATCTATTTACATTTTCGGGTGCGCTCGTCTACGGGATTGGCGAGCGTTTTTTTTTTTTTTCTTTCTTTGGTTTCTTTTTCCTGTCTTTGTCTTTTTCGCCTGCTTGTAAACCGTTGTCAACGGTACTTAAAAATTATAGATATTTGGCTGCAAGCGCGATGAAAGATATTGTTTTGTAGCGCGCACGCATTACCGTGCACGTGATACAGCCATGGTTTATATGTATAAGATGGGTTGATGTACCATAATAATGGAATGTCTCAAGTTTCACTTTTAGGTAAAAGTAATAGAAGTGGAAGAATTAAAGAAATAAAGTTTCTGGTTTGTTTTGTCGCATTAGTGATATCATTAAAGAGAAATTCACGAATTTTAGCCTAAAAAAGTATAATACGGCTGTAAACGATCACTTGAAGATATCAACCGGATCCTGATTGTTTGCCGGTTCGGTTGACCCACATAATCAATACAAGATTGGTTTAGATAATGATATACTCAGCCAGCCATCTGGTCACGCCACTGTCTGGCTGGCTTACCGAGGCAAGCACTGACAACAATCAAAGGAAACACATAGTGAACATTTTTTTTGCAATTTGTAACAATAACTTCAATATACTAGCCTCCTGCTCTAAGCTAACGGTTCTTTTTTTTTTGAAAAATCCTACCAATGTTTTCCGAAAGTACATAAAAGTTTATCTGTCTCTCCCCCTGAGGCTGGCTCACTCATGGGTTGCTCTTTATTACGGGGTTGTCTTGACGGAATACAATAGCTCAACAATAACCAAGCGGACTATTTTTTTTTTTGTTGTTTCTTCGATCCCTGTTGTCATGAGTTATGGTTGCTGAATATGATATTAGTAAATTTGACAAACCAATTTTACGTCATTCTTTATTCTGAACAGCCATTGGAAGATGTATAGCTACAGTGGTTGCTATAGTATTTCTTGTAATATAGTGCTTAACAACGATGCTTGAGTTTAGGCTTATGTCATACCCCCGAAAAGAGTGAAAACTAGGACCATCACCCCTTTTCAGCCATTTTGTAACCAATTTCAATGAGATGATGGAAACAGGTCAGCGATCAAGAAACCCACCATTGTTAATATAGTTTATTTTTTTTTAAGAATTTGATTCATTAGGCTATATACTCGTTCGTTATTCATCTATTAAGTTGGAGATTTGATTGATCAAGTCTCCAACCCCCCTGATATGATTATTCAATTTATTATATGCGTTTTTGTTTTGGTTAGAACCAGAAGCCGACTCACCAAAGATAACCAGACGATTTGATTGGTCGATGGTGGTGCCAACAGGTAATTTGTTGTTGATGATCATTTGTTGTATCAAATCCTCAACATCTTCTAAACTAAGGTCGATGAACAAATCGTTGATTTTAGTGAGAAATATGGAATCATAATAATGAGGTAACTTACTTATATTATTCTCCAAATAATTTTGAACCAATTGTTTCTTATTTGTTCGAAGTAGTTTGTTGAAGATGGGGAAAATGGATTTGACGGTATCAGTGAATTTCTCAAAAATCTCATAAGGAATGAATTGATCATTAACGGTCATTTCAAAATAGTCTCGGATAGGTTCTTTGTCAATTTCTAGACTTGATTCAGATATATAGGTCAAAATGTTTTTCTTTCTGAAATCGGTTCCATTTAGTAATGCACATATGAGGATTTTATACTGGATATCCCGAATAAACCATTCTAATGCTTCATCCTCAAAATCACTGGGCACATTATTAAGAATGATCAATTTTTTATTAACCAAATCAATGAATTTGAATTCATCCACCAATGGAGCCAACAAATACTGATAATCGGTAAGTAAATCATTATACTTGATCCTCAAATATAATAAATCATGCGAATCACTTCCAGTAGATTTACCAATGGATAAATTATTAGCCTGGATTGATTTTAACGTATGTTCAACTTCGGGATAATCAATTGATTTGCCCCCAAAAAACAAATGTAGCTGAATTTGGTATAATTTCAACATGATCAGAAGTTCCTTATCATGGGTGAATTTCTCGAAAGGTAGTTGTTCCACTATTTCGTCAATATCAGTGCAATAAGGCATCAAGAGGCATAAATGTTGTAGCTCGATAAGCTTGCTGCTATTACCAATCGAATCACTCGAGAGTAGCTTATCTATCGTGTTCAAAGAATGGGTGGTACCTGACATCATGCATAGGATCTAGTCAATTAGGTTGAATCTTATCGGTAAGAAGGTTTTGTTAATCTAGAAAGAGTAATGAGTTTTTGTGATGAAATCAAGCACGCAGCTTTCTCTCATGTAGTATCTAATTTTTTTCTCCCTTCCCCTTTCATTCTTTGTTTGATTTTGATCCATGCTTTTCAGACAAAAACACCCGTACACACAATATATCGTGTTCATATATATATACCTTTTTTTTACGGCCAAAATGATGAAAACTCCGTTAACAACTGACATCAAAATCAGTAGGATGCTCTATCTGCCCTCAAGAACATGCTACCGATCTGCCAAGTCTCCATTTGCATACCTTCAGCTCAATTCACTTCACCGTTTCATCGATGCGACTGTCGTATAGGCGCAAAATGAACTCTCAATGTATACGATTATCGCGGGTATCAATTCTTGTCGTATAACGCGACCCCAAACTTTGGTACAATCAAATTTGTCTTTAATCAGGGTTCTGGCTGGGACTCAAACAAAGCCAGCACGAATAAAATAGCGGCAAAATGAAACAGTGGGGATGTTCTATATTCTATATTCTATATTCTATTTTTTGTTTATTTTCTTCTACTTGAAATGCTTATTCACTGCTCGTATAGACGCATGGGTCGGTAGTTGAATGAAAAGTTCTTCATCCGGACATATTCCGTCAAAATTCCGGCCAATTTGCTTCTCGTATGGACCTAAAACAAAGGAAAAACTAAGGAAAAAATGAACGAAGAACGAAGCATCAAAAAGGACCGAAAAACGAAGCACGAAAATCAGCGTTAATATATTTGAAGATCGCATCGTATAAAAATTGGGAAGGAAAAAAAAAAAACATAGTAAAACAAAAACAATACAGAAGTTCGTCGTATAGAGAGCGAATTGTTTTTTTTTTCTCTTTTGAAAAGAGAACTAAAAAAAATTTATATAAAGTTACCACTGGAAGCATCTTCTCTCTATCTCTTGAACTGAGTCAGGATCCATTGAAATTTCAATCTTTCGCTCGTTTCTACCCTGGTTGTTCTAGTTTGAATTATTCATCACTTATTTAATACAATCATGAAATTTTTCACTTTTTGGGCCCCAATTTTGGTGGCTATTTTTGCAATTCTCGAGGCCAGTTTTAGATACTGGCTTCCTGGCCACTACATTTTTGACAAGGAAGTATTACAAAGAATTTGCCAAGAATCGATTGCCAAGTTCCCCGATGGAAATGCCACTGCCATTATGGAAGATATTGTCCCTGCTTTACAAAAAGAATACCCTGGTTTGATCAATGATTTGAACTTCGATGACTGGGTTTTCAACAATGCCGGTGGTGCCATGGGTAATATGTTCCTCTTACATGCTTCCATCACCGAATACTTGATTTTCTTTGGTTCTGCAACCGGTACTGAAGGTCATTCCGGGATCCACTATGCCGATGATTATTTCACTATCTTAAACCATCATCAAAAGGCTGCTTACCCTCAATCCTTGGTCCCAGAAATTTATAATGCTGGTGATCAAAATCACTTACCAAGAGGCCATGTCAAACAATATAGTATGCCAAGTGGTGCTTATGCTTTGGAATTGGCTCAAGGTTGGATTCCATCCATGTTACCATTTGGATTCCTCGAAGTTTTAACTTCCACCTTGGATTTATACAACTGGACCAGAACCGTTTACTTCACCGGTAAAGATATGATCGTTAACTTGTTACATGGTAAATTCTAGAGTTACCTCCATAGGATCTTAATTCTCTTTTCCCCCCAATATATTCCACTATGATATATAGACATGTATATAAATAGAATTAGAAATAATAAATCTATCCCTGTCTAATTGACCTCATCGTCCTGCTTTCTCCACAAACGTGACAAAAGGGGGATTTTATTTCCCAGTGTAGCATTTCTATCCTGGCCATGAGGGAAATGCGCCGAAAATCAAGTCCCTGTCTCCAATTGAATAAAGAACACTCATTTTTGCAATGAGCAACCAACAATGTCAACCATCAATCAGGAAATATTGAACTTGTCGAGGCCACTCATTGCTGCTGTTGTACCTACCCATCCTGGCCAGTATTCCTTGACCATCGGGGTGTTTCTATCGGGGAAATTTCACCCACATGGCACGAGGAGTGCACAGTGCTCGGCATCCTGATCTGGCATGTAGTCGCTGCCAACGCTGTCAAATGCAGTGGCTCCCCTTTAATGTTCCAATCTTCTCGACCCCTGCTACATATATTTTGCCTGAATTTTCCATTCTGGTATTCCATTAGTAGAGTCCATCTTGTTAACTGTCCTAAAGAGGGTCATTCTTTCCAAAATCAACTCTCCGTGTGAAGTGAGGTACAAAATTAAACCTGGCTGCACGCCTGAACTTTGTTTTATTTTTATTTTTATTTTGATTTGTGTTTTGGTGCATTCGCGCTTTATTGCTTATCTCGAGATTCAAATTTCAATAAATTATCTCAAAACTATAAAACAATCTCATCCCCAGTGGGAGGCTTGCTTTCTTTTCTTCAATCCAAAATTCCAATTTGTTCGAGCGGTAGTATTTTTCATCGTTGTTATATTATAGTTATCGTCTTTTTCGTTTTGTTTTGCTTGTTGAGAAGAGAGAACGCGAAAGAAAAGACCCTGATAGTCGATGACTCCAAGACCAAGCATTGATGAGCATTCTCATCTTTTAAACAATCCCGCCGACGTTGTGGATGAAAACGATATCGTGAGCTATGTTCAACAAAGAAGAGCCTCGATTGTTTCTGCCGGGGCTACCAATATTCCAAGTCATTTTGGCTTGACCCCCAAAAAATCCAGAAGCAGTTTCGATGCTCAGGAAGGGTTCCATCATCGTCGTCCTTCTACTGGAGCCAGTAACCTTCAAGCCATCTCTTCCAACGCTTCTTTCTTACAACAGAATGATATCAGTGAAATTTTATCGGTCCATTCTACTACTTTGCTAAGAGAACCCGAAACCAATATCAAAACTGAAGCCAAGGTCTTGTTTAAGTATTCATTCCCATTAATCATTACATTCTTATTACAATACTCTTTGACAGTGGCCTCGGTCTTCTCAGTGGGAAGATTGGGATCGACCGCCTTGGCTGCAGTTAGTTTGTCATCTATGACAGCTAACATTAGCGGATACGCCATTATTCAGGGGGTATCTACCTGTCTTGATACTTTATGTGCTCAGGCTTACGGAAGAGAAGACTTTAACACCGTTGGTTTACATTTTTTCAGATGTACCTATCTCTTATTCTTGTTATACATCCCCATGCTTATCTTATGGGTATTCGGATCCAATCCGATTCTTTCATTATTGATTGGTGAAGAAAAGAAAGAATTGATTAACCTTGCCTCTCAGTACTTACAGATATTAAGTTTAGGTCTTCCTGGTTTTATCGTTTTTGAAAATTCTAAACATTTTTTACAGTCTCAAGGGATTTTCCACGCCTCCACCTACGTATTGCTCTTTTGCGCTCCTTTGAATGCCTTCTTAAATTACTTATTAGTATGGGATAAAAGAATAGGTTTGGGTTTTGTGGGCGCTCCATTATCGGTAGTTATTACTGACTACGTAATGTGTTTTGCTTTGCTCTACTATATCTATTTTGTCAATGGATACCAGTGTATTCCCAAACAGTCTTTATTCCATCCTTCCATGTTCAAAAATTGGACCAAAATGATAAATCTTTCAATCCCCGGTGTTCTTATGGTTGAAGCCGAATGGTTAGCCTTTGAAATTATAACCTTCACTGCTTCTACTTTTGGTACTGATGTGTTAGCTGCTCAATCAATCGTCTCAACTACCTGTGTGTTGTTATATCAAATTCCATTTGCCTTGTCAATCGCAGCATCCACCAGAATTGCCTGGTTCATTGGAGCCGCTTCTAAAAAGGCAGCCATAGTTGCTAGTCAGGCCACCATTTATACCTCGTTGACTGGAGGACTCATAAGTGGTGGATTCTTGTTTATCTTTAGAGATTTTTTTGCCTCATTATATACTACCGACGATAAAGTCTTGAAAATTGCCTCTCAAGTATTAATCGTGGGTGCCATTTATCAAATTAATGATTTCCTCTCATGTGCTACTGGTGGTATATTAAGGGGCCAAGGTAGACAAAAGATTGGGGGGATATTGAATCTTGTCAGTTATTACCTTATTGCTTTACCTTTTGCATTTCTTTTTGCCTTTTATTTCGAGTTGGAATTGTTAGGCTTATGGTTGGGTATGATCATTGCTTTATTCTTCGTCTCCGTCTCACAATGCTACTTTGTGGTAACCAGTAATTGGGATCATATTATTAATGAATGCATCAACGAAGGGATCTTGGAAGACGGGAACATTGGTATTGATGCTCATTCACTTGTTCCTTCGATGAGCTCTTCCCATTTTGTTTGAATTCCCATTGCATGTGTCTGTTCCACTATCTAATTGATTATGTATTTCGTGCTACATATAATCGTATAAGGAAATCTAATGAATAGCCTTCCTGTATTTATAACGGCTTAATAGATTGCTTACTTTAATATTTACTCATATTAGTTATAAAATTTTCTTTATCAAAAAGTCATTGTACATTATAATACATTACAGAACGAGTCTATTTATTGAGTTTCTCCTCTAATTGTCTAATTTTTAAGTTTGCCGCTTCCAATTCCATCTTGTAAGATTTTAGTAACAAATCATTTTCACTTATTTCTAGTAGAAGATTATCACATATTGATTTAATGGACAGTTGGGTTGTGCTTGCCCGAATAAGTCTGATCTTGTCCTTCAATTTTTTATTAGGATCAGAAGAACTTTGAGCGGAAGGGCTAAGTTTATTTTTTAGTTGTTTATACTTGAGTAATAAATTTTGATAAGATTTATAGAAAAATTGATGATTTGATATTTCTTCAATAAATTCTTTTCTTAAATTATTATACATTTCTTCATAGTCGACGTTTCCTGCGCTATTTCGATCATTATGGGGTTTCTCATTCTCCTTATTTGGATTTATGTCATTTTTCGAGATTTCTTTATTAGCATCTACCAAGCCATTTAACTCTTCCAAGAAACGATTCTGCTCTTCTACTTTATTTATTATTGAGTGGAGATCACTATTAGTTTTGGACGAGATGGTTACTATTTTTTCATAATTGCGATTATTATAAGGAACATCTCTTTTTCCCTTTATATTTTTATTGTAGTTTGTATTCAACTCAGTCTCACGATGTAGATCATTCCCCAAGCTGGCAATTTTCTCATCTAAATCGTATTCGTTTTTGACAGGACCGTTAAATTTGCCCGGATAGTTTGACGGTAAGGATGAACTGGTGAAATCATGCTCGAAACTCTTACGTCGATTGAGACGCCTCAGAAGTTCCTGGTAGTCACGTTCGATTTCTGCATCATTTATATCGTCTCTGATATCATTAAAGAGGTCGTTATAACGGCGTGGTTGTGATTGTCTTACATCAGAGCTTGGAGGATTATTATTCTGCGGGGCCGGTGGGGATCGATAAGTAAAAGGACGAGAATAGTTTCGGGTATGAATGGTGGATTCGACACTTTGAGACTGTCGTGCAGGTAAAGAATATGACGTGGTTCGATCACCAAAAGCACCCAGAGGGTTATACGTTCTAGGATAGTTTGTGTCTTGAGGTAGTGAGTTGATGGTTTGGTTATAGTCGATTGTAGGTTCATTGGTTAAGTCTGATGAAGGATTGCCAAATATGGAAGTCACCACGCGATTTAAAAGGCCTCCGCCTCGCGAATCGGTTTCACCATCACCAGCTGGCCTCATTCTTGTCTAACTCTATGGATACTTGATTAGAGGGTAATTATGGTTTGAATGTGCGATGGGTTCAGTGATTGTGGGCCAAAAATAGAACAATAAAGCTTACTTCACGGCCAATCTATTTTCGCTTCTCTCACCGAAAGCTTATGGCCATATGAAGGGGTTTCAATTGTAAGCACTGGAAGGGGGAGCGTAGGAGGAGAACTGAATGTTTACGTGATTCTGGATCAAATAGTTGATGTTCTTGTTATCGTACAAAACGCAAAACTAACAAAATCAAAACAAGGGAAAAAAAAAAATAGCTGTTGGGCGTGTCTCGATTCTATTTTTTTTTTTTTTTGGTTTCTCTTCAATTTTTGAAAAATTCCATTTGTGGAATCAAAGGTGCAGCACTATTACTTTTTTGGCTAAAAGATCAGAAACAAAATATATCAGCATGAACAATCAAGACCCCTTCTAGCTTTACGGTATATACATGTTAATGGGAATGGGCAAACGTGCACAGATGAGGAAGGTAGATTATTCACAGGCAGGAACTCAACCTGTAGGTCCATTGAGTGACCATGGTGCCTATTGACTCATTTTTGCACCCGCGTCATGAAGCAAAAAGGAAAAAAAAAAGAAAAAAAAATAAGAAGGGAGGGCATCAAGAGGCAAAACAAAAGAGCTCAAGAAAGCAATATGGAGCCTTGTAGATAAGTTTCTATTCTCAGGTGAGAACGGTTTTGTGACTGATAGTGGCAGTAGCCATTTCTTGTAAAGTCTGGTCTTTTCAGCCCCTTCAATCTAGACCTCAATGAGGCAATAATAGTGATAAGCAACAAATAGACCCTTATACATTAATTCTGGTGGATTTAGGCTTACAGGATCCTTTGTGTGTTGCCAGAGGATAGATCGATAGAAGAGGCTGGTCACTCTCGTTGCATCTGGATACCACGAGTTAATACTTTAATGTACAACTATCAGTCACTATTAGCACAGATGAAATCGGTAGCCCAAAATTATGTTTTTTTGGGAACATGGCGACTGAAACGTTGCTCCAGACAAATGTAACTCCGGTAGGTCCACTCAAATGGCACCTCGACACCAATACTGTTTCTCAGGAGTATTCAGGCCTCGGACTTGGCTGTGCATTCTGACGCATCACTCTCATTCCTGTACGATCTAGTTCTCGCACTGTTTAGGGCAATTTAGTCACAAATTTCACCCAAAGGGAGATCTCGAACTCATGCACCAACCCAGTATGGTGCAGGGTACAGAACAGGAGTAAGGATCAATTAATTACTTGTTCATACTTTGCTTCTTCATTATTGTTATCCATGCAAACTCCTGTAAGACGAGAGACGTGTAATGCGTCACATAGGCCAACATACCAAAACTAACAGGGAAACCGAGAGGGAATGTACTGCCGTACAAAACAAAAAACTATTTACGGACAGAAAAAAAAAATAAAATAATGAACAAAAAGCAACAGTAAATGAAAAATAAATGGAAATAATGAACTTGTCTTGTGCAAATGAACAGAAATTTCAGCTTTAGGCTAAGGTACCATTTTAGTTTTATTGTAACATTCCTTTGATGTTCTTTCATTGATTGCAAGGGGGCCGGCCATTGATGTGAAGGACAAGTTGGGGATTGTTATAGGGCATTTTATCCTGTTACAACTAAGCACACAACAAAGTAACGGTTAGCACCAGAGAACGGAGTTTCTTTGCTCTAGTCCATGGCAAAAATTGCTTATGAAAATATTTTTTCAGTATACCACAGTGTGCCACATAATGATCATAATATCTGTAGTGCATATTCAGTTCTGTTTTGCATTTTGATCTTTTCAGCATCAGCCTGATGTGCAAAATAGGCTGTTTTTGTGAACACAGAACGATCCCAGCGATGACACTCACGGAGAATGATGATCATTACGCTTCCTTAACCTTAATTAAGCTTGGTTGCTAAGTATCCTGGAACTAGTTGACACTGATTCAATATTTTTTGTTAAGCATTTTCTCCTTTGCACTTTTTTTTTATTTTATTTTATTTTTTTTTTTCATTCCTAATCCAAGTGTGACCACACTAAACAAAGAGGATCATCCGTTGACTCTACCACCGTAGTACCCTGAAGGTGCAACCTTCATATTTCCGTGCTACCCATTGCATCACCATTTCAATTGGCGGATCCAGAAGCTGGGACTTTGAGGTGAGGGTGGGGGTCCCTTATGAGCCCTATGTTTTGGATTTTTTTTTTACAAAGTTCCATTGTATTTGGCAGCCTTGGAGCCTTTAAATTTTCAAACCAATGAAACTTGCATTTTTGCTAAACAAGAGTCTCTAACGAGTGTTTTGACCTAACTTTTGTCTTTGGTTTTTGTTTTCGTTTTGTTTGTCATTTATTCTCATTCAACGACACGCTTCGTTAGCGATAATGTATTAACGACCTACACCTAAAAAGTAATACCTATTCATTGAAACAGCTTCTTGCCCAATCGTCACAATCATAACAATAATAGAAATATCAAACATTGTTATTTTTTTCTTAGCCCTATGGTACTTTGAGACTCATGTCAGAAATACATATAATGTAAATTTAGACTTGATACCCTTATTGAACACTAAAAGCTACGGAAATAAACAATATCATCATCTATATATATTTAGATATACATAAATGTTCTATAGAAAGAACAAATCCATTGTTAATAATGGGTTTTTGCCCATGGGTGTTGTAGGTGATTTTTACCACAAAATACACTGGTTCCTTAAAAAATGCATGCCTAGCGGATTAGGGCACAAATATATTCTATGTGAACAAAAGAGAGAATCAATTTAGTACGGGAGTAGCATTGGTAACAATGCTACTACGTACATACCGCACTATAAGGCCGACTAGATTCAACGGGGCTTAATGAAAACTTGATTATGTATATTGGCTAATGTATATTGCAAGTAAAAAGAAGAGAGCTGCGATAAAAGTACAAAATCACCTCCCCGTGAAAAATATCTGCGAGTGCTCATAGTCATTGTACAAACCTCACGAATTAATCCGGACATGGTGTTGAGTTTTC
The DNA here is from genome assembly GCA_030578475.1 of Hyphopichia wangnamkhiaoensis. Classification (NCBI taxonomy): domain Eukaryota; kingdom Fungi; phylum Ascomycota; class Pichiomycetes; order Serinales; family Debaryomycetaceae; genus Hyphopichia; species Hyphopichia wangnamkhiaoensis. The sequence continues at coordinate 19,088 of JAJMSM010000043.1, forward strand.
CTTTTACGGGCAGGAACCTAACCATAACAACAGACATCAAAATTTCAAAAAAAGGAATGTTCAGTTTTCAAATGATAGGCAGCTGAGAAAGATAATGGGCCAGCTAGGGGATGAATGAAAAAGGAAAACTAAAAAGAGAAACAGAATAACAAAACAAAAAAAAACTGATGCCGTCCAATAGAAGGTTAGATCAGAGACCTCCATCATTGATTAATTGCCGTGACTAAGTGTCAGAACAAAAAACAAAAAATAAAAAATGTCTGATTGGTAGTACAAACAATTAGTTTCTGCATTTTTAAACAAAGAAATGGCCTGGCGGCTTTGTCACCATATCACGGGTAGGGCTGTTTATTTAACTAACTATCTGTATGGTCTATTTGGTATTTTTCAACAGAAACAAAAGGGGAGTGCACACAGCCCGTCCTGCCTTTTGAAATATACAATAACGAACGCCCAATTGATTAACGGTCGAATTAGTTGTTGAATTTCGGCTGTTGTTGACTTTTTACTGGAGTGTTAAATTACAATTTGGGGAGAAGATTGGCAATACTTCTTTTACGGTGTCGGTGTCGGTCTCTCCGGCCATCAAACTCATCGATTTTTGAACGTATAATCATTGTACTAAAATTCATTTTATTTTTTAATGATTTAAGTTATGTTTATGTTATGTAACGGTGAAGAGATCAATAAAAGCCATTGAGTTCTTGTTCATTTTCTACGGACAATGTTTCCATTCGGGTTTTATTTCCGTCGCAAAGTCGTCAAGTTAGGGCCCTCAAGGGTTTAAATTTATCACACCATTTACTCGGGGCTAACCAAACTTGAATAAATTGCATGCTCATATACTTATTGAATAGACCTGTTTGTCTTCCAATCTGAGGGAAAGACATATACGTGAGACTATACTAACCACTCGTTCAACTAGGGCTGGTTATTCATTGTCTGCCCCATGACTAAAGTGGTGGTTGGAAGGATGATAACTATTATAGGTGATCCCTTGGGAGTGGGGATAATCCCGAGATGAACGTGATGGAAGTTACTATTATTATCATTATTATTATTATTATTATTATTATTGTTATTATTATTATTATAATTATTTTTTTTTTTTTTGATACTTCTTTAATTATCCTTTTTATGACTATAACCAGTAATTTTTACCATTCGTAACAGGTGATCACTGAAAGAGGATGGCAACATTTACTTTTCCAAGAAAGGTTATTGTCTTCACGCCCGTAGAACCAAACGGAAGAGGAAGCTTACACGCACTTTGAGAGGAAGGTTGCCTGACAACGCAAAAGTGTACATCATCAAGTAAAATGGCCGAATTTGCTACCTTTGCTTTCGAATCTATGATCACATTATCGGGAACAATTCAGTAGCGCATTCAGCAATGCTGGACTAATTTACGATGACAACGTTCAATGGTTTCCTGGAATACACCCTTTCTCCCTCACTACTGTGATCAGAATTCTACATGCGGCCAGCAATCATGTTTGTACTACGTTGATAGCCTAAGCAACCAACCATTGATCCCGGGTCATAAGCTGAAGAGGAGCGATTGAAAGTTAAGCTTGGAAGGTCATCGATATCTTTTCTCAATTTTTGAGGAGTAAGCAAATTCTCCAATCCCTATTTCCTTTCTTTTTTTCTTCTTTTGTTTTCTACAAAATCTCTTAAATAGTTATCGACACAGACACGGTGAGCTTGTATATGTACGACAGACTTTCTGTTCTTATTCAAATAATAGCTCAATTGAGGCGGGTTTCTTACGTCTAGTGAGCCCTTTCAGCATCACCTAGTCTATTGTTTTACTGGATTTGATTGTATGGTTGACCAGAATACTAAGAAGAGATGTACGTTTTAGCTCAAATATTTTTGTCAGTCAGTCGTGATTTCATTTCCATACTTCTCCCAAAGTGAAAAAACTGAAAAACTTTTTTTTTTCTATCATAATTTTCTACTCTTAATACTTTCAAATGATTGATTTAGCACACGATGTTTTCAGTTTAGGGGTACACTGCAGTACCTTTATTTTATTGCGGTAATCTCTTACAACATTAAGGCTATAAAATAAATCACCAAACTTCGAGATCCCCCCACTGAGGTCAAAAGAACAAAAGTATAAACAATTCGTTTTTCTTTTTAAAAGAAACAAAAAAATAAAGTGCAGAAAGATTGTGATAACTGAGCCCAAAAATAAAGAAAATATCTGACACTCGAGTCTAAACAATTTCGAGTAAGCGTGTTAAGCGTCGACAAAATGAAAAAAAAAAAAAAAAAGATTCAACAAAAAGACCGTTATGCTTTAAAACCTGCCTGTTCACCTTAGCTCAGGCGATGGCAGATTGCGAGCCAATGGTGATTGTGTGAGTTTTTAACAGTTGTCCACTCAATTAGGAATTAAACAAGATTATCGCACTGGCGACGGTAACCCAAATAATATAGAAGCGACCACAAAAGCCTCGGGCCCAAAACAAGAATGTGCAAAAAGAAATCTGTAAGTATGCTTTACATTCGGTAACTATTTGCACAAAAAGAGTATAGTATGAAAAAAATAATAATTGGGCGTGAGAACGGACCTGGGTTATTTTTTAAAAATTCTGGAGATGATTTTGTGCAATTCAGGCACACATCACACGCCATGCACAACACGCAATTAGCAGCAAAAAATATAACTTAAAGCTGCGTACATATCTGAGTGCAGTACACAATAGCTGCAGTTTTACGATTTTTTTTATAGTTCAAGCTTTTAACAGGACACGGGTTTTCGCTCGATAATATAAATAAGCTTTGACAACGGTTGAATCAATATTGCCAATAGCCGATTGTCATTTAACTTCAGTGGTAATAAGCCATTGAGGTAATGTTGTTTCTTGAGTAGTTGATACTTCTATTTATTTATTTGTTTATTTCTTTTTTTCCAACAATACTCTCTTCTTTTCAAAGTTAAAGAAAAAGAGCCATGTAAACAAACAAAACATTCTACTTGTTCAAGCTAGGTGAACAATTCGATTCGTCTGGTAGTCGGGCTAGCCCTCTTTAGGCTAGTGTCGTGTACCTTTTGTTTTAACCGATTATAAAGTGTTTACATGAGTTCGTCTGCTTAATATAGTAGTTGCTGAATGGAAGCTGATTGTTTCGGTTGCACGAACCATTAATTACTTGAATATGTTTGTTTCGGCATCTCCATTCACGAACACCAATTTTCAAGATACAGCCACCACAAAGTATATGTTGTGATGCCTGCTCGAAATTTTAGTAGACTCACTTGAGCTTATTCACTGGCAGTCTTTTCTTCAAAAGATGGATGATCTAATTTGGAAAATTCACAATAAACAAAGGTAATGTTTTTCAGCGATAAATATATACTAGCATTAATCTACTATCAATTGACAATCAATTGGCTTCTACACAAAACCCAATCATGTACACCATATAGGTGTAAGCTATTTACAAAAAATTAAGTTAAAGTTACTTTTGTTACAACAATGTAGAAACAGCAAGTAAAAGCCCAATTTGTCAACTCAGGTATAGCCAGCAAATATATCTACAACGGTCGTTTCGAGTAACTTTTTGTTCAAGCAATATCAGATCATAACGGAACTTATCCAACTCTAATTTTTCATACAAGAAGCAAATGGAAATAAGAGAAGGAATAAAATAAAGCGCAATAAAGCAAATCAAAACAAGAAAGCCAGGAAGTTTTAAAAAAAAGAAAAAAGAAAAAAAACATAACAGAGATGGGCGTTTGTTTATATCAGAATAGGCTTTTTTACTTCTTACGTGTTACTTACTTGATTTAGTTAAGTAGATGACCATGTGCGATTTGCTACGTTATACTCATGCTTTCACCCCGGCTGAACTGACTGTACATCTATTGCCTATTGACATTTATTGCGCTATTTGTGAAATTGTGGGACGATTAAAACTTTTCAGGTTGACTACCGAAATTATACACAGTGAGTTCATCCGTTGGAATTGTGTCATTCTCGATCGGCTCTTCCGTGCTTACTATAGTTAGGTTTTCATTATTATTACTCTTCCGTCTTGCTTTTTCTATACATTGCTCTTATTTAGATTTTAAACCCGTCACGATTTATACGTAAAGAGCCATGTGCCAAATTGTTCTTACACTTTTCCGTCTCCACGACGGTGAATTGTTGCACTGAGGTAAATACTATAGGATGGCCCCACAATAGAGTTTGTCCTATTTGAAATAAGCAAAAAAAAAGAAAAAAAAAAAACTAAAGAAAGAACAGACAGAACAATTTAGGGGAAGGGAGAATATTCTGGGGAGATATGCTAGCGGGCAATGGGCCACACTCTCATCTTCTATCACATTGAGGGTCGGCGTTGACATCACTTATCACCAATTGTTACCAGTGTATTATCTTCGAGTAGCGCGTACTAGTAGTAGTAGTACTAGTAGTAGCAGCAAAAGTACTAAAAACATTGAGTAATCTAGTTGTGATAACAGTGAGCTGCAGTCAATTTGCTCATATGTTATGCTTTCACCCGAGATGCATCTCTAGTTGTAGTCTTCTTCTCTCTCTTTCCCACTAGCATATCCAAAAAAAGAAGACAAAACCTGTAGCATGAACCTAAAGAAACAAAAAAAGAAATCAGCTTTGTTAAATTTTAATCACAACCTTAGAAAAAGAAATAAAATATTATTTAGTAAAGCCAGGCCACTCGTTAAGCACTCTAACATTCTCGCATCGACCTTTTAGATACTGGTGTGTTATATGCACGCCTGGATGCTGCAGCATGCATTTTAACATTCTAAACTCAAATGGTGCATATTGCAGCCTTTGTGCTGATGCGCATAATATTATTTTACCAACCTACGCAGCCTGCATTGTTTTTTGCTTTTAGGATTAGACGAGCAGGAGTGCACAACCACATTAATACAAAAAGCAGAAAAAAAGAATGAAAGGTTGGTTGGTAGATCGTTGAATGTTGGCTATTCCTGATTTCTTTGAATTCTCTTTTCTTTTTCTTCTCCTTCTTTTTTTTTTTTTTTTTTTTTTTTTTTTTTTTTTTTTTTTTTTTTTTTTTTTTTTTTTTTTTTTTTTTTTTTTTTTTTTTTTTTTCTTTTCGTTGTCCTTGGTTCTATTCTTGTTTTTGTTTTCGCTCTGATACCAAGTTCTAAAGGATACTGTATTTCAACTTGTGAGTGATCCCTTGTGGTTGTAGAAACAGTTGAAGTAGGTGCGAAAGGAAAACAAAGATTAGTCGACTTGTGCTTCGATTTTGCCATGCTTTGTAAATATTTCCCAGTTTGCATGAGTTTTCAGGAGGGGCGCTCCTCTTTAATTACAGAACTATGGCATGGTATGTTGTGTTTGTTTAGACAGACACGGACATTCTTACCAGTTTAGCCTTGGTATTAGCCAACTTTTTAGTGATCTTATCTTACCTGCTCCACCTTGGTTTTGTACATATGTCGATAATCATGCTGGATAATTGTCTTAATTTAGTTCGTACATGACTTATATTTTCATTTCGTTGTTTTAAATTGGCGTGGCCTCTTTAAAGTATCGATGATATTCACACTCATTCTGTTGTTGTCATTTTCTTGAAAAAGGTAATTGACGTTATGATGAAGCCTAGTTTGTTTATCTTTGATTTTTTAGGGAATTGTTATTATTATTATTACTATTTTTTTTTTTTTTTTTAAATGTCTTATTATTATCTCTGTTATTTTTTTGTTGTTGTTGTATTTCTTTTTATACCTAGACTACATTACAATCCATATATTGTTGGATGTATTAATTACCATTATGTTATTATTCACGGCCTATTATTCAATTGTCTCTGGGCCTTTTTCCTTTTCCTTTTCTTTTTTCAACCACTACCTGTTTGTTCTTCATGCTTTCCATAGCCTAACGAAATTTCTTTTCTTTTATTTGTGGGCTCTTTTTTTGTTCTATTCTTATTCTCCCTTTCAATCCA
>JAJMSM010000043.1:25145-122008 GCA_030578475.1 Hyphopichia wangnamkhiaoensis
AAAAAAAAAAAAAAAAAAAAAAAAAAAAAAAAAAAAAAAAAAAAAAAAAAAAAAAAAAAAAAAAAAAAAAAAAAAAAAAAAAAAAAAAAAAAAAAAAAAAAAAAAAAAAAAAAAAAAAAAAAAAAAAAAAAAAAAAAAAAAAAAAAAAAAAAAAAAAAAAAAAAAAAAAAGAAAAGGACAAGAGCAGTTGCAGGAGTCGTTACAAATTAACCTATTTATTTTTACTTCTCGTTTGTATAGCTTAAAGATCATCAATGTAATTCTGGCGAAAATTATATATTGAATGTCAATTCACACTTTTGTAGTTTGCGTTGAGTTTTTGGACTCTCGAATCTTATAAAGATATATCTGTTTCTTCCTCTTTTTATCTTTCCACTCTGACTATCAAATTTTTTTTTTACTCCATTCTATTTTTTAACCATAGTTATTTCTTTTTTTTTTTCTTTTTTTTTTTTATTATATGTTAACTCATATATACTAAAAGCCTTTTCATTCAATCGTCAAGTTCTATTGCATTCTAGAATTTAACTCTCGACTTAGTTCAGTCCTTTCAAAATTGGTTTTCTTATCTTACGCATAAAAAACCAATCTGCATCAGCTCCATCAAGTTGAACTTCGAAACATTGTACCGTTGCCTATTTTCTTCCCACTAGTTGGAACTAGATAGGACCTACGGTGAAAACCTCCGACTTGCATAATCGGGAAAAGCTTTTGAGTATCTTCTTTTGTGTTGAATACTTCAAGTCTTTCTTTGGCCTTTCCTTTTCATTTTCTTCTTACGTTCAGTGATTTTTATCCTTTTCTTTCTGGGTCTTGTTTCTTTTTTTTTTTTTTCTCTTTTCTTTTTCGTTGTTGATATCTTTGCAACTCATTTTGTTCACTTCTCTTAATATTCTAATTTGACTTTTAATTCTTCTTTAACGTCATTGTCATTTCAATTTTTTCTTTTTACTTCGTCATTTCCACGTCCGTTAATTCGTTTTCGTATCATTGATTCCCCATTCATTTCCTAGTTCGTCCATTGATTGTTTCTTATCTATATACACTCACACACGTATATATATATCAAATAATCTTTTATCATATTGGTTTGTTGAAATAATTATAATTAATTGAAACAAATCTAATCATCCAAGGAACACTCATGCCATAATGTTTGATATACCGAAAGCAAATTATTCATTCCAGAATACTTCTGTTGCTCAATTCTCCAATGATTACGTCAAGATTCATCAGTTTGAATACCCATCCCCATTATACAAGTCTGAATTGATTCAACACAACAAATCATTGGAAGAATATGATATGGAGATTTATGAAACTTTCGTTGAAAGTTTGGAATTAAACAAACCCAACATTGAGTTGTACAAACAACAACCTTATTTAACATTTTCAATCAGATTAAAATTGATTGATTTTCTCTTGAAGATGTCAATTAGATTGAAAATTTTACCCTTTGTGTTTTTCAAAGCTGTCAAAATTTTCGATAGATACTGCTCCAAAAGAATTGTTTTATTAGATCAATCCCAGTTAATTATTACAACTTGTTTATGGATTGCATCTAAATTACAAGGTGGTAATAATCATTTTATCAATTTGAACAATTTGGATAAAGTTAACTCCATTAAAACCATCAATGATTTAGGTTATGGTTCTGGTGGTAAATTCAAAGGGCCAACCGAGAGATTCAGATTGCCTAAATTACACGAATTGGTCAAATTATGTGGTGCCAAATGTAAATATGACCAAGGTATGTTTAAACAAATGGAATTGCACGTTTTATCTACCTTGGATTGGAACTTTAATGACCCCTCTATTGAAGAATTTATAACATACTCTCACGAATTTAATGTGTTAAAGGATAATGAATTTTTCAAAATTAAAGAATTTTTGAGTTATATTTCGTTATACTCTTATGAATTAATTGATGTTAATGTGATTGATTTAAGTAAAGTTTTAATTGATTTAATCAATGAAACTCTTAACTTAAATGAAACCGATTATTTCTATCAAAGAATTAATTATAATGACGAGGTTGAAATTGATGCTGTTAGATATAATAATATTAAGAAGAATTTAATTAAATCAATTTTAAATTCGTCTGAATTTATCTTAAAATTATTCAATTCTAAAGGCCCTCAACAATTTTTCTATAAAATTCTTTCAATCTATAAATATCCCGGTTCCCCTTCTTCATTAGCCATGATGAACCCACCAAATCATACCAATAATTCATCCCCTTCTTCCATTAATAGAAGTCAAAATTCTTCCACCAGTCAATTGAATAATACCACCCCTCCATCATCAGTTACATCATCAATTCCCCCTGCTCATCTGATTAATTCCCAGTATAATTTTCAGTCCCCTGCATCTACTCCAACGAATTCATCCCAAATGGGAGGAGCCGGAGCCGGAGGGGTAGTTGCAGCAGTATCACATCAACAACAAGCAGTTTCAGGAGCTTCCGTAAGCTCAGTACCACCAGTCTCCGTTCCACCCACCATCCCCGGAAGTAATAAAATTCATCAGACAACTTCCACCGCATCACCTCAACCAGTTTTCAAACCAGTAGTTTTACAAAACTTACTGAAGTATAGTCCCAATGTTGAAATGTTACCTAACATAATCACTAATGGTAATGGGGGTATAGTGCAACAAGTTCATGCCCATACTAGTCATGGTATTAACGTTGCGACTTGTCATGGTATGCCCCATCCTCATCCTCATTACAGTTATAAGCATCATCCACAACAGCATCAGCATAATAACAGTCAAACCAGCCTTAGTTCGTCGGTGTCATCTTCGAAGGATCATGACTACAATTCAATCTTTGAATATGATCCTAGAAAATATGGGATAAGTACTCCATTAAGTGACGAAGAATCACCAATGTTACCTGTGGCAAAACCACAAAATGTCCATTCACATTGAATGGTGCGGTTAGATTTGATTTGTATAACCTTTTCCATCCTTCCTTTTTTCAATTTCTTTTATTTTTTTTCACCTTTCATATTCTTGATCATTATTTCTTATTCTTTTCGTCTTGATATCCTTTCTTACGTATTGATTCTTTTTGCTTGTTACTTAAAAAAAACACCTTCATTTTCCTCTTATTATCTGACTGCTTTATATTTGTTGTCGATGCTTAATATAATTTCCTAATAATTTGTTGCTGCTAAAAGTTTCCCATTTTTTTTCGCTCATTTTTTTTTATCATTTTATTGTTTTTTTTTACTACTTCATTTTTGGTTTGTTTTTCATTTTTCCGTTCGTTTTTTTACTATTTTTTTTTGTTAATCAGTTTTCAACTGATATTGCTTTACTTTTAAAAAGCCATTTTAGTTCATGTTCCTTGCTTTGGAGAAAACTCCAATATAAAATAAAAAAATCAAAAAAAAAAAAAATGAAAAAGCAAATAGCATTAAAAATCAAAAAAAAAAATACATATATAAAAAAAAATAAAAAAACAATTGAAATAAAATGAAAAAGAAAAATACTTTAAGTTAATTTTGTTTTGTTTTGTTTTGGTTTCTCTTTTCTTTTTTCTTTTCTTTTTTTTTTTTTTTTCATAAAGTCTTTGTTACTTACGGTATTTACTTATTCATTCGTTTTGCATATACACATATATACATATATATTACTTTTATACACAAAATGTGCTCTTTTTAAAAACTTATTCGATTGTAAAGCTAGATCGGGAAATAACAAAAAAGAGCAAAGTATATTGAGTTTTTTTTTGGTTCCATCTTTTTAAGTTTGACTTGTAATTAGCATAGAGTCAATGAATTGATTGCAATCAAATAAAGTTTGTTGTATTGAACTCGTACAAATAGCGCATGTATCCGGTTGGTTTGTACAAATAGTGTAGTTGAACGACCCAATGCATTAACTTAAAACTTGTTGGGCACTTTCCTGGTCATACTCAAACCTACTCAACCAAATCGAGAAATACATGAAAAAAAATAAAATGAAAAGGGAGAATTGATGATACAATAGAAGCAGAAGCAGAAGCAGGAGCATAAGCATGGGAGAGAAAAATGGATTTACAAGTGATATGACGTGGGGTCGTCAATTGGCCAGTTGACAAATCATGCAACCTATTACTACGGCTTCATTCCCTCCCACCATAGCCAGTCGATCAACAACCAACACCATCCCCTTTATTCATTCAAACCAAAGTGAAACAAAAAAATACAAAAGAAAAAAAAGGGGGTAGAGGGGGGGGGGGTTAAAAGGCACACTCAAAATTACACCAGCAACCACAGCATGCGTAAGAGAGACCAAATCAAAAAAAAAAAAGAAGGAAACAAGTACCTGGGGGAGATCAGCAAGTTAGCAAATGAATAGAAACACCCACAAAACTTTAATCCATTCCCATTGATTCTATTGACTATTGACTCCATTGATCTATTGATCGCAGAACAACTTAAATAATAATAAGCTGAGCACCTGATCCAAACTGCGCATCAAGCAGCTATAGGATTGTAACGCAATAATTCTTAAGGCTAATGAGACATACAGAATTAACATACAGAATTAAGAGACACAGAGTTGAGTATAAAGAAAACAAAACAATTGAGGTTCCAATTTGCAGTACAATCAACCATACTTTAACCAATATAAATTGCTTCTGGCCATGATTTTCAACCCAACCCCAAAGAAACCAATGAGGAATGTAGTAGTATTCACCAAAGTATCACGAATAAAACTAGTTCAGTATACGAAGAGTATAAGTGTAAGTATAAGTGTGAGTGTAAGTATAAGTGTGAGTATAAGTGTGAGTGTAAGTATAAGTGTGAGTGTAAGTATAAGTGTGAGTGTAAGTATAAGTGTGAGTATAAGTATAAGTGTAAGTATAAGTGTGAGTATAGGTAGAAGTGTAAGTATAAGTGTGAGTATAGGTAGAAGTGTAAGTGAAGTATAAGTGTAAGTGTAAGTGTAAGTGTAAGTATAAGTGTAAGTGTAAGTGTAAGTGTAAGTATAAGTGTGAGTCCAAGAAGGACATATTTATCCGCTTGAAAATATTTGACATGCAGGTACCGAAAAATAATATTTTCTTTTCTTCTTCTTATTTTCCCTTCTCTTATTTTCCCTCCTTCTTATTTTCTCTTCTTGTTATTTTCTATTAAACTTATTATTCATAACGTTGTTTCTTAATTCATACTTTTCCATTCCAATCATATTCAAATGGCTCTTCTGTTCTCGTAAGTGTAATGTATGATTTGAATTAACTTTGTATATATATAGATAGGAAGAAGGGGGTGTAGTCGTGCGATACCCAAAGATCAGCATTCTGATCTCTCAATCCTCTTGTTGCCTTTCTTTTCTCCTGTTTTGGACAAGTTGCAACATTCCTGGAGCGAAAGCCAGTACACCACCCGAGCGATGAATAATAGTAATGCGGTACGGGTATTAAAGCTCTCAGAACAAAGACCTTTTCGCCACAGTACACGTCCTATTTTAACGCTGTTATACAGGTTAAAACCACCCCCCTGCCCCCTGCGACGTGTGCCGACCAATATTTATTACTAAAATACTAAGACACTAACAAAAAAACACCCAGAAAATAAGTAAAGAAAAGAAAAAAAAAGAAAATAGTGAGAAAAAAAGCAAAGAACACAATTTTAGTACCTTGTTTCTTGTATTTATTTAACACTGCCTCTGAAAGAACCCATAGTAAAATCTACTTTTTTTTTTTTTTTTTTCTTTTTCTATTGCTTTTTCTTTTTTTTTTTTCTTTTTTTTGTGCTCTTTCCTTTCAATATCTTTTTTTAGCGTTAGTCGCGACTGTTTTGGGCCATCTACAAAGAAATAACAACTACATCTTTTGAAAGGTTCAATAAACCTGGTTTAACCCTTCTTAGTCACCCCATCCAACTTTCTCGTACCACGCTCGCTCATTTCCCCGTCTTCACTGTGTGTGTTAGGTTCCGCAACTCTCCCCACACGGCTGTTTCTACATTCACTATCAGGATATATAAATAATTATATATATATATATATCTATATCTATTGACACTTCCATTCAATCGTTGTTCCAGTAATTAGAGTGCTTATAGCGTATTACTTTTTATTCGTTTTTTGTGTCCACCACCATGATATTTCAGTCCATTTTGATAACATTGGTGGCCTTATTGCAGTTCACCTTGGCTGAACCAAATATGAAGGAATTAGAAGGTACTTGGTCTTCTAAATCCAACACTGTGTTCACCGGTCCAGGTTTTTACGATCCTGTTGATGAATTATTGATTGAACCCGATTTACCCGGGATTTCTTATTCTTTCACTGCTGATGGGCATTTCGAAGAAGCCTTGTATCGTGTTACTTCCAATCCTCAAAACCATTCTTGTCCAGTTGCTAGTGTTACTTACCAACATGGTACTTATGAATTGTTAGGTAATGGATCGTTGATTTTGACTCCTATTGCTGTTGATGGTAGACAGTTGTTGAGTGATCCTTGCAATGGTGATAGTGCTACTCATTCTTCCTATACCAGATACGTTCAAAGAACTTGGTTCAAAGCTTACCGTGTCTACCTTAATTCTTATCATGGTAGATACGCTTTACAACTCTATCAATTCGATGGGTCCAAAATGCAACCTTTGTATTTGGCCTATAAACCTCCTTTAATGTTACCAACCTCAGCTTTAAACCCAACCGATAAAGCTTCTGAAACCAAGAGTAGCTTAAGAAGAAAAATTAAAAGATCTTTGGAAAATCAGTATAGAACTTCCGCCGTTAAAGAAGTTAATCATGAGAAATATGACTTAATTTGGTGGGGGGCCGTTGCTTCTATTGGTATTGGTTCTTCCCTTCTCTTTTTACGTTAAAATAAATAAAAAAAAAATATTGTTTTCTTCTTCATACGTTGAAAAATTACTTTCCCCATCATAATTATCCTTGGAACCATCTAAGAATTATTTATTTATTTCACAACTACAGGTTCATTATGTGTATATTACTCTCTTTCTTTTTTACTCCTCTATCTCCTCTCCCCCTCCTCTCTACATGATTTCATCTGTGTATTTCAATCTCCTCTCTTCCTTGCTTTTTTTTTTTTCTTCCACTGTTCATTCACTTCGTTATTCATATATTTTTGACTAGTTTCCTATTCAACTTCATCAACTTTGCAATAAATCTATTAAGTCCCATTCACAGACTGTAGTTTGATCGTCGTAAAAATAGAATACCAGATTGTCTCCTAACAATTCTTGTGGAGGTCGTGCGCAAACCCCCAAAAAAATCCTGCTCCACGTTAATGTTTCTTAGTATGGAAGGTCATACTTGTTACCGTAATTGATAACGAGGGGCGATATCACTCGAAGAGATATATTTGATTCAAGGTGGTCTTTTTATTTTAAGTTTTTTTTTTTTTGCCTCCATTATAAAAAGAATCATATCCCATTATTTCCTTTCTTCAATTAGTCTAATTCTCTAGGAATTAATCAATCATGTCCTGGTTCAGTGGTAATTCCGTGCCACTTACCGAGTTAGATACTAAAATCACCGAAGCCACATCAGAATCCATTCCTAATGGTGAAATAGATATCTCGGTTGCATTAGAAATTACTGATTTAATCAGAAGTAGAAAAATACCTCCCAAACAATGTATGAGAAGTTTGAAAAAAAGATTAATCAATACTTTTTCTAATCCTAATTTAATTGTATCCACGCTTAAATTAATTGATTTATGTGTTAAAAATGGAGGTTATCATTTCTTGGTTGAATTTGCATCAAAAGAATTTATTGATTATTTAATTGATTATGTATTTAAAATTCATTACAATATTAAAGATTATAGAGTTAGTTCCGATATAGCCCGTTATAACGTGGGTCAGTTCATCCTTAAATTATTAAAAGAATGGTCTTACTGTTTCCAAAATCAATTACAATTGAATTACGTGGAAAAAACTTATAATCAATTATTAAGCCAAGGCTATGAATTCCCCGACTTGGATGATAATGTGACTCAACTTTCTTCTACATTCGTTGATTCGGATGCTCCTCCTGACTGGATCGATAGTGATGAATGTATGATTTGTTATAATGCCTTCTCCGTTCTTAATAGAAAACATCATTGCCGTTCATGCGGGGGAGTCTTTTGTCAAACCCATTCTTCTCATTCAATTCCCTTGGTTCATTTGGGTATCTTGGAACCAGTCAGGGTTTGTGACAATTGTTACGAAAAAATCAAGAGCAAAAATTCGGGTAATTTGAAAAAAGTTCAGAATTCTCATTCAGATCAACGTAGTCGGTCTCTTTCTACCTCCGGCAATGATAATAGTGTTCCCGATGACGAAGATGAACAATTAAGAAAAGCCATTGAGTTAAGTTTGAAAGAATCAGGCGTTCAAGTTGGTAATACCGTGGCACCTCCCGCTTCACCACCACCGCAACCGGCTGCACCTCCTACTTCTCAAGCTCAAGGTGAAGATGAAGAAGATGAGGAAATGAAGGCTGCCATTGCCGCCAGCTTACAAGAATATGAAGCACAGGAAAAAATATATAAGGAACGAGAACAACAGCAACAACAATTTCAGGCCCAAGCTCAAGCCCCTGTACCCCAACAACCTCAATCAGATCTTTATGCTAACATATTACCATTTGATCCTAGCTCTCAACCGCTGTACCCACCAGTACAACAACAGCAACAACAGACAGCACCACAACAACAATTCCCGCAATTTCAACAAGCTCAGCCGTCATTTTCTGTCCAGCAGACTGGCCCACCTCCCGGTGCTCAACAATTGGCACCACAACAAACTAAACCACAAGTTGAAGATTTAACTCAACAGGAGGAAGAATCAATCAACTTATTTATTACCTTGATGAATGGGGCCAAGAGTGATCGCCAAAAACAAAATAATATAATCTATGATTCCAACTTGAGTGAATTACACAATAAGGTGGTCCAATTAAAGCCCAAATTGAACAAATCATTAAGAGTGTCTATCGAAAGATACGACCATTTCTTAGAATTAAACAACAAAATTTCTACTATTACAAGACTATATGATCAATTCTTGGAGTCTAAGTTGAACCAAGCTTATAGTAGTCATTACATTTCCAATTATCCACCCCAACAACAACAATACACTGGTGGCCCGGTGCCCTCCCAACCATCAGGGCCATCTAGAACTTCCTCGATTCAACATAATGCTAATCATGGAAATATCCCTCATCAACCAACGGGTCCTTCGACAATTACATCACAACATACAAATCCGCATGCAGTACCTTATCCTCTTGAAGAATCCAAGTCTCAAACCTCACGTCATTCTGAACAACATGCCCTGATGGATCCCCATTCGATGGCAGTTGGTGCCATTCCTCCAACTCAGCCGTCATCCTTTCACCCCGATTATCCAACTTCAAATCAAAACACTGGTTCTAATGGGCCAATATATCCCGCAACTTCTACCATCCCTGAACCTTATCCTCAGGAGAATGCTAATAATGTTCTCCCAACACAGAATTACCCATCATACGCTTCTGTTGGACCTTCGTATCCACCCGGAGGAGATACAGACGAAGAAAGTGAAAGTGGTGCTGAAAGTGTTGCTTCAAGATATCCTGAAATTGAACATGCTGTGGATGATGATAGGGAAGACAGAGCCCAATTGTCTAATTTGGCTGCTCCTACAAATACTCAGCCTGAACGTGTACAATCGGCTAATACCAGATATCCACCTATAGAAAGAATAGATTCTAGTTACAATCAAGGTGATTCACCACTGCAAGCATTGGCCAACCCACCTCAAACATCTTTCAACCAAAATCCAAGCAACGAGCCCGTATCAATGCCTTCTGTTCCCCACTTTGACCAGCCATTGCAACAGTCAAGAACTTCTAGCTCAGCCAATAGTAGACGACGCTCTGAACCTGAACCCTTGATTGAATTGTAAGCTAAAGTCCAATTGGTTCAGTTATGCATTTCTTTGTCGGTATTCTATATAGCTGTACTTCAATCTCGAAATTGCGACATTTTCTTCTAAAGTCACTCAGCTGTAAATAAATTTAGTTTTAATTTCGTTTCTTTTCTAGTGTTCTTTTTTGCGGTATTTTTTTTTAATTCGTTTTGCCCTGTTCCAGGTTGATGATCGCTTTGTTTACATCAAAAACATATGAAATAAAGCCTCGACAAAGAACACGGCCTTACATAGGTTTTGAAGCTCACGATAAATAACTCATAGACCATGTCTACTGAAGGCATGTGTTTTGATAGTTAAAATTCAAGGTGGGTTTTGAGTTATTTTTTTTTTCTGTGGTTGAGTCAACTCCTTTATTGTTTTGGTCGATTTCGCAGTAGCAACCAAGATTGGTAATACTCAAGCAACATTTTTTTTTTTTTCCCTTTTTTTTTTGTCTCACTCTGATTTCCTCATCAGTGAAATTTTTTTTTTTTTTTCTTAGCAATATGGAAACCTGGATACATTTTTTAAAATTTTTTTTTCAAATATACTTCTTCTTCTTTAAGAATACAAAAACACCAACAACAAGGACGAAGTATTTTATATAAATACCTTACTAGTCACATCAGAAATCTACTTTCTCGAGCTTTCTAATATTTCCTGTTTGATCTTATATTTTTATATATATAAGTCAAAAATAAACTTCCTTCCCTTTGAACGATTCCATACCCCCACGAGAGCTGCCGCTTGAAGTCCAATAAACATATTTACTCACCAATTCAGTGAGTATATTTTGTATTGTCCCATATTTTTTTGAAAAAATTCCTTGAATTCAAAACCATTTATTGCCCTTCCAAAAATTAAAAACCATTTGTGTGGAGTGAAATATTAACTTTAAAAAGCTTTGATAATTTTTCGTTCACTAAGAAGTTTAACGAAATTTTGAATCATAAGAATAAATTCCACATATCCAGAAATTAAAGAACATTTGAGTCAATTGCCAAGTTATGACCCCTTCTATTGAAGTTTATCAAGATGATTTATCAATTTTAGAATCTAAATATAAAGATTCATCATTTATTGATTCTAGTCAAAGAAGTGCAAAATCATCTTCTAAAATTGCCAATGTTGCTGCCAAAGATAATCTCAGCAAGAAATTAGTAGGAGACACTTTACTTAACCACATTTCTACCATTGATCATGAAGTGTGTGAAGCAGGTGAAGAAGATTCATTCTTCGTGGCTGATCTAGGTGAAGTTTATCGTGCTTACCAAAAATGGCAAGCTAGTTTACCCCAAGTTCATCCTCATTATGCTGTTAAGTGTAATACTGATCCATTGGTGATTAAATTGTTGGGTAGATTAGGTGCCAATTTTGATTGTGCTTCTAAAAATGAAATTGATACTGTTTTACGCTTGGGTTTTAGTGCTGATAGAATCATTTATGCTAATCCTTGTAAGACAAATTCTTTCATTAGACATGCTCGTGAAACTAAAATCACGTTAACTACGGTTGATAATACTCAAGAATTACGTAAGTTGAATAAATTTCACCCTGATTGTGGAGTATTAATTAGAATCGCCACCGATGACGAAACTGCCCAATGCAGATTATCTACCAAATTTGGTTGTTCGGTTGAAACCGCTTTAACTGAGTTATTACCTTTAGCAAAGGAATTAAACTTAAATGTGAAGGGGGTTGCCTTTCATGTTGGTTCAGGTGCTAAAGATTTCAGCTCAATTTATAAAGCAATTAGAGACGCTAGAACCGTGTTTGATACCGCCATTAATCAGTATGATTTCCAAATGTCTGTTTTAGATATTGGTGGTGGATTTGAACAAGACACTTTTGAAGAATCCTCGGCCATGGTTAACTTATCTTTGGCCAAATTTTTCACTCGTGAATTTGTTAATCAACATGGTATTAAGTTTATTGCTGAACCAGGTAGATTTATGGTTGCAAATGCATTTACTTTAGCAACTCATATCATTGCTCGTAGGGATTTATCAGATACTTTGAAAAAAATGAATGATATTGAAGCAATGATTTATATTAATGATGGTGTCTATGGGAATATGAATTGTATTCTCTTTGATCACTATCAACCTACAGCTTTTGTTTTGACTCACAAAGGACAGTCCTTATATGCTGCTGAAAATGATGTTGATGGAAAGGGCAAACATCTTTTTTCAATCTGGGGTCCTACATGTGATGGATTGGATTGTGTGTCAAGTAAAAGTTACTTGAGTGCAAACGTTGAAGTTGGAGATTGGTTGTATTTCCCTAATTTGGGTGCTTATACTTCCGCAGCTACTACTTCGTTTAATGGTTTTAAAGGAGTAGCTAATACCATTCACGTTTCCTCAGAAGACATCTCTTCTTATGGTGTATGAAAAATAAATTGCATTCACCCAAAATTTGATATTGTTTTACATATATTTAAATATATAAAATATACTTAATATTTTGTTTATTTGTACGTTCTGATTTCTATTATTGTAGCTTTATTGTACACCATTCCGATCAAACTTCAATCAAGGCAGTAACATAACGACCAGATCCCTTAGATAAGCAAAGGTTAGAAGTCAAGCAGACGATTTTTGATAAGAGTCGACAGTTTTAGTAAATCGTATAAACTATTGTATGCTAGTTTACTTAAATTCTAAATTTACGTGTCCTACTAACAAGCTAATTCCAGACTACTAATGCATCATAACAATTGAGCTATAATTATACTAACATGATTCTATTTTTACCCGTATGTTTTGACTTAATGGGTATTATTATCCTTTGAAAATTGGCGTCACACTATTCGTGGACTAAGCCTGGTCCTTTAATAATTCTAGATCGTGAGCATTTTGGTTGGTTTACGGGACTAACTTTGAATTTAAAGTGAATGACTGAAAGCGACTTCTTTTTTCTCTTCTTTTTTTTTTTTTTTTTAGTTCAAAAAGAAGAAGAAGAAGAAAAAAAAAAAAGAAGAGTACTGACAAGAATCATCAATATATGAAAAAAAGAAGCCCTCAATCTCAGTTTAATCAATACATCAAGACTCTAATTGACTTTTGGAACAATCATACTCTGGACAAATACTTATATTCTAGGTATCCTCTATCGTCAAATCAAAAAAGAGCCCGCTTTTGTTAACGCGCCCTAACGTTCCGACAATTCTGGTTGCCACGTCCATCACTTGTTGCCGCCTTTGCGCTATATCCTCTCAATAATTGTTGATTTGTCCAATATCAGCCCCTGTTACTACCATACCTTCTTCGTCTTTAACTTGAGAAATTCCTCTTTCATTCCATCATTGTTCTCATCCATTGTTATTGTCGACACACCACTTTTTATTTGGTTTTGTTTTAAAGTATTTCATTATCATTATTTATTATTATTATTATTATTATTATTATATTTTTTTTCTTTTTTTTTTTTTTTTTTTTTTTCATCTTCACTACAGTCTTGAATTGTGCTGATCTTCAACTTACCAGCTCATCTCTCCATCATTAGAACTACTCCAATTCGGTACTTCTTGCATTACTCGTAATTTTTTGACTCAATTCCAAAACTATCATAACAGCCATTATCCGAATTTAGTTTTCTTCCCTTATTACTTAAATAGACCCCAAAGCCTAGTTTTACAATGTCAGCTGATCCACAAGCAGTTCAAAACTCAACAAAAATCCATAACGCGTTAAGAGCGCTCAATGAGAAAGAAAATACAAATGATCGAGATTTTTCTATTCATATCACAGATGAAGGTGAAAGAATATCAACAAAAGATCGTGCCGTGAAAACTGTTGATCCTCCAGCTACTTTTAAGCCTACTGATGAACAACTTTTCTTACCCAATGGTTTACCGAATTGTGAATTTATTAAGAACCATTTTATTCATGAAGGTAGATTACATGAAGAACAAGCTATTCGAATTTTAAGAGATGCCACTGATTTATTAGCCAGTGAGCCTAATTTATTGGATGTGCCTGCTCCTGTGACCGTTTGTGGTGATGTTCATGGGCAATATTACGATTTAATGAAACTTTTTGAAGTTGGTGGTAACCCAGCCAATACTTCTTATTTATTTTTGGGTGATTATGTTGATAGAGGTTCATTCTCCATTGAATGTTTGATTTATTTGTATTCTTTGAAATTAAATTACCCTGACACTTTTTGGATGTTGAGAGGTAATCATGAATGTGGTCATTTAACCGATTATTTCACCTTCAAATCAGAATGTTTACATAAATACTCTTCTACTTTATATGAAGAATGTTTGAGATCTTTCAATGCTTTACCATTGGCTGCTATAATGAACAAACAATTCTTCTGTGTTCATGGTGGTCTTTCTCCCGATTTAAGAACTTTGGATGATTTGGTAAAATTAGATAGATTCAGAGAACCTCCCACAAAGGGTTTGATGTGTGATTTATTATGGGCTGATCCAGTGGAAGAATATGATGATGATAATATGGATCAAACTTTTGTAAGAAATTCAGTTCGAGGTTGTTCTTATGCTTTCACCTATAAGGCTTCTTGTCAATTTCTAGAACGAACTGGATTACTTTCCATTATTAGAGCCCATGAAGCTCAAGATGCCGGTTACAGAATGTATAAAAGAACGAAAACAATGGGCTTCCCTTCTTTACTAACCATGTTTAGTGCTCCAAATTATTTGGATAACTATAATAATAAGGCAGCCGTGTTAAAATACGAAAATAACGTCATGAATATCAGACAATTTAATGCATCCCCTCATCCTTATTGGCTTCCTCATTTCATGGACGTTTTCACCTGGTCATTACCATTCGTTGGTGAAAAAGTTACCGATATGTTGGTTTCCATCTTGAATATTTGTACCGAAGAAGAATTAGATGAGGATACACCATTAACAAATGAAGAAATCAATGTTTCTACCATAAGTACTTCACCAAGCGCCAACCCACCAACCATCCCAGCGAATGACAGTCTCGAAGATAAAAGACTTGCCTTACGTAACAAGGTTATTGCCATTGGTCGTGTTTCTAGAATGTATCAAGTATTAAGACAACAATCTGAAGATGTGGCTCATTTGAAACAAATGAATAGTGGTATCTTGCCTAAAGGTTCTTTGCTTAATGGTACTGAGGGTTTGAGAAATACTATTTCTTCTTTTGAAGAGGCAAGAAAAGCTGATTTGGAAAATGAAGCCCTCCCACCTTCACCAGAAGAATTAAGAAGAAGAGAAGCTCAAAGAAACTCCAAGATCAGAAAAGACCTTGAAAACACCGAAAACAACAGTCCTGTTTTCCAAAGATTGATCAGAAGATTATCTCAAAGTTGATTTCAACTCTACAACTATATGGAGTTTCATTCGAACCAATGTCTAGTCATGATGTTCTTTCTTTATTTGTTTGATTTTTATTTATTTTATTCTATTCCTTTCCTTTTTATGTTTCCCTTTTTTTTTTTATCTTTTCAAGCATGTTTAATTCTTCTCCCGTTGTCCAATCCATTTTCCATTTTATATTTATTCTACTTTTTTTTTGCTTATTTCTATTATTTAGCCCGTGATCCCCATTCAAATGTATTTAAAACCAGGGAAGTTCACACCTACTCTCTTATATATTATACCCTTGCAAACTGACCTCTCTATACTTTAGGTGTTTACGATAGTAGTTGCTCAAAGCAGTTCCTTGTAGTGGCCGTGCTAAATAATTGTGATGGTGATGATGATGGTTTCAGCCTTATCATTACCAGCGTGGCCCGTGCACCCTGATGCACTGTCAAACAGTCGGTGTGAGACGAAAAACGAAGACGAAAAAAAAAGAAAAGTTAAACAAAAGATGAATCGAGAACAAAAAAACATAACCACTATATGAACCCACTAGATTATTTCCAGATCAATATCAATAAAGACTTGTCATTTAGGTGAAAACTTGAAAGCTGTTAGCAAAGTCTCAGATAGTAGCAAAGCATTATAGACAGACTGCTACAAATAAATAGACAACATGGTGCGTCGAATAAAGCTCATACACGAGGTCCCTAGTATTGAAAATACAATTCCAGTATCTTTATACCAATCCTCCTCACCGGAAAAGTTTTCGGTGGAGGATGATGACAAGTTTGTGCTATATGGGGGTGGAACAGGGTACCGTCTTCAAATTTTACAGAACGACCCCACACATGACATGAAAATTCATCATGAACTTCAAGGCTCAGAAAATTCAACTGTCAGTCTATTCGTACTAAACACCAGTTTCATAATATGGTATGACGACTTTAACAAAGGATTGGATATTAACTATCAATCAATTATATTACATGCATTACAAACAGACTCCCCATTGTCACCTCATCCAGCTTTGTACTTGCAGTTACTTTCTAATGAGTTTTTAGAAAGCATTCCAAAACATCCCACCGAGTTTGTGTCTTCCGTCGAACTAGTTATAACCAAAGATGATACCTTGGTATCATCCACCAATATCAACCCCCTTTTCAGTGTTCAAAAACAATCTAGTCTTACCGATATTTACGATGCATTATCCGAGTGCACGTCATTCCACGATTCTGAAGACGAATATGAGGATCCTACCACCGACCAACCATTTGCATTTCATCAAATGGGAACAAGTGGGACTGCGGACGATCAAACCTCCCAGCAACAAGCATTGGAAATACCAGCTGCCTGGTTGCAAGGACAACAAGATACAAACATAGACTCAGTCATGTCAGGAAACTTGGTTGAAACGGTACTGTTGAGAAATAGTGGGGACGCAGATGACTTGGAGATGGACGATCCTAATGAATATTCAAGAGACCACAACGGAGATGAGACTGCTGGACATGTCGCAGGTATGTATGTGGACGTGGGATACGCCCCCATCCTGGGCAGCGTGCGGCGAAGAGACGACTCGGAAGCAGACAACATGATAGATACCACCAAAACACGAAGGTTACGATGATCCTACCCATATTTCGAAACCTCAGAACTTATTTTAATTGATATTATTTTATTGTTTATTTATTTATTTATTTATTTATTTAATACCTGCATTATTTATATATTCGAATTTCATCATTCACCCATTATCCAGCGGGGGCTAGATACCTCTTAAGCTCATCTTAGACTGTTTCACGGAGAGATGTTGCAGTTATCTTGTAGTTGTAGTTTTAGTTGCAAGTTTAGTGTGCAACATGTTTTGTTATGAGCCCCTGGCTTCGATCTGAAGCGTTCCTTTTTTTTTTTTTTTTCAGGTTTTTCTCTTCACTTCCTTTTTTTTTTTTCGTTTTCTGGTGCTCACTTTTTTTATCAGCAAACGCTAGGAGTGGCTGTCTCTGTTAGGAAAACTTATCATGCTATTCTTTCCTTCGGGATAACTACATCATCCTTGTTATACCGCTACATCCAAATCCCCAATTCCCACCCACTATAAGCTTCCAGCTACAAAATCATTCTCTCGCTTGCTTCATCCGGTAACCTCTAGTCCTACTTGTCTAGGTGACTTTCCTTTTTGTCAGCTTTGTTCCTGCCCCTGGCGTTAAATTTGCTGAGTGAATCTCATCACCATGAAGTCCGCAGAAGAAAGATATCGGTTCAAGAACCATTTTTTCAAACTTGGACAAGGGAGAATCATCCCTCTAGATCGACTGGACTACTGGGAGTTGTACTGGACGTATCCCGAGTGTTCCAACGATGTGTTTGAGCTACTTACTCCTTATGATATTCAAACGATTAGAGACCAGAATTTGGCTAATTTTCTTCTGTTGATACGGATAATTTGTTGCAAGCTTATTGACCTACGCAAGTCACCCAACTTCCCATTCACCACTTCTAAAACACAGCTAGAAGTTCTAAATTGTATTAGAATGCTCACAAAATTTCTTCCCTTTTTATATGAATTGCCTAATTACACCAATGAACTTGAAGACTTGGTGTTTTGGAAAGAACCTTTCAATCCGGTAGAGATAGCTCGAAATCAACTTTCCAAGGATGGGTTGATTAATCAACCTCCCAATGATAAACTCGCCAACACAATCATAGACAAACTGAATATTTTGGCCCTCTCCCTATTAGAAACTACGGTTGACCTTTTGTTTATTAAAGGATTCACCATAGAAGACCCCAAATCTCCCAAAAATAGCCCTCAAGATAGTAATGATGCAAGAAGCCTAAATATATGGGAACCAGGCATTGGCTTATCTAGTCGATACCAGACCCCAAATCTTATAATAGATAGTAATAGAGTCCATATTCTCAAGTTTCTTCTTACCCTCACATCCACATCATTTTATTTTGCCCCATCCCAGATTATCTCGAATGGCTCTAAATTTCTCACTCTACTTGTTACCATAACTCCTCGTGTTGAACTTCTAACCTTGGTGTGTTCATTATTCAATTTGGTTTGTAGATCGGCTCGAAATTCTCCTAGTGAAAATGCATTATTTTATAACAATCCCCAACTTACCAAAATGAGACATTTAAATGTCACTTATGCTATTCAGCTTCTAGCAGCCATGATAGTATATCCTTTACCATCCCAAACTCAAACTCGTTTCCTCCTTGACTTAAATCTTATCACTACTCCTAAACCATATAACATGGCTCGATTATATATCGGTAAGTTACATAAGGAAAGTGAAATTCTTTATTTAGCATCCTATCTTTTACACATTTTGAAGGTTCCTTTACAACAGGCTCGTGACTCCGATAATTCAAAGTTCTCCCTCAATATCAAGGGAAATCAACCGTCATTATGGGCAACGGAATGTATTATCCTAGTATGGGAATTATTCCAATGTAACAAATCATTCAGCTCATTAGCAGGAACAAGATACATCGACGAACTTGCCGTCATTTTATTATACTATATTTTCATTTATCATGATAATTCCACTCAGAAAAATCTTGTGAGAGTGGCATCCTACTTCCTTCTATACTTATCAGCTAATCATACGCTCATGAAAAACATTGTACAACCAATGAATATGACTTTCTATGAAAACCTTCCTAATGCATTTAAACTAAACCCTCGTCCTACCACCACAAGAGATTTCATGGTGATTCATATCTGTCAGATACTCTCTTCTATAACCCCGGTCCCTGTTTCGGGAAATAGTCATTCACCAGCATCTAATTCCAAAAAACACTCATCCAACTTACTTTCTGCTAGCCTTGTCGAAGTCTTGTATAACTTATTACCCGTTGTGGACAATGATTTCATATCGACAGATTCGACTCTCAAAAAACTTAGTAATACGAACCCTTGTGGTGGTCTTTCGTATACAGCCTCGTCAGCAATAACTCAACTTATCATTAGATTCTCAAACAAGAACTTCCTTAATGAGAACACGTTCCACACGGACTTACTTGCATTGATATTCAGGGCTGTTTGTACAGCAGCCGTCAAATATCCCAAACCTTCAAGAATGCTACTTTTCTGCATGTTGAAAAATGAAAAAATTTACGATTTAGTTTGGAACACTATATTCAGTCAAAACACTTTTTCTGCTCATAAGTTAAATTCAATCAATGATGAAGAAGAAGACAATGATTTTACTGAGTCTGAAATGGATACAGTTGATACTAGTACAAATAATAGTTTATCACGAGTAGAATCACATAGATCTGATCAACTTTCCATCACCCCCCTGTTACCAAAGCAAGACAATGAAATGACAGAGTCAGAATTTATTCTAAGCTTAAGTGCCCCAGTATCAGCCCGAAATTCAATATCAAGCTTGCCTGGAACTCCTATTATTGATCTCAAAGAAGCTTTCCCTTCCGTTGAAAGTAACGGCCCTGATTCTGAAACTGAAGCAATTGAAGCCTCTTTAAGACCAAAACCACCTACAGGAATGTCCCAGAAAAGGCGTGAGAAACTACCAAAAGATTCTCCATTACAAAGATCATGGGGTGGTAATGATGCTTTGAGAATCATCCTCACGATTATAATTCCGCATTTGAAGATGGCTTTGAAAGAAGTGTGGTCTAGTAGAGAAGGACCAAGTATCGATAGTTTCCTCTTGGTTAAAAAAATTGAAAGCATCGATTTCAAAACACTCTTCGAAGAATACAAAAGTCAAATCAATTACGATTTTTCTCCTTCTACTCCTTTAGAGCCTTTAAAATTTACTTGGAGTCATCTTTCCCTTGGATGGTACACATCTTTGTTATACGGTAAAATGTATAACTCTACCGAGAATGTTAACACTTTCGTTAATGGAAAAGGAAACATAATGAAAAATCTTTCTAGCTCGTTGGCCTCATTCAGTAAGATAACTTCAAGTTGGTCCAGCATTACCAAATCAAACCCTAACGAAGTTGGAAACGATTCTCCCGAAGTAAATGCCTATGTGGTAGATTCCCTTACAAGTGTTAATAATTGGTCTCATACTTCAATTAAATTATTCAAAATTGAGTACTCGCAAAGAGATTCATTTTTCCCAATCGATACAAAAGGATTTGGTTTAGGGGGAGGTAATCAATCAGCTCCTGGTACTCCCGGTGGTGTTAATGATATGACCAATTCATTGGTTCGCCGCTTTAGTGATTTCAGAGTCAATAACGCAAGCAGAACGAGCATATCTTCGGTTCATTCAGCCAACTCCATATTGAATTCACTGATTGAAGAGCAAGAATCTACATTTGGGAAATATACACCAAGAAATTCGGTGACCTCTTTGCAATCATTAAATGCAATCAACCGATCCCGGACCAATACTCCTAGAAATTCTATCAGTATGTAGATTTATTC
This sequence comes from Hyphopichia wangnamkhiaoensis, assembly GCA_030578475.1. Lineage (NCBI taxonomy): Eukaryota > Fungi > Ascomycota > Pichiomycetes > Serinales > Debaryomycetaceae > Hyphopichia > Hyphopichia wangnamkhiaoensis. The sequence goes on from JAJMSM010000043.1 coordinate 45,787, forward strand.
ACGATTTTTACTTTTTTTTTTTTGATTCTTTTCTTTTAGAGTATTATATTGTTTAAAAGTCGCTTATCGACCATACACTTTATCAGAGTTAACTTCGTAGCTTCATTATCTAAACGAAGACTTATTTATTAAAAATACAATCTATAATATACAAAGAAATGCTAAGATCTTAGTTTTCGAATAGGCTCAACGTCTGCGACCACCCTTCTTCTGAACCAATTCAAACCCATCATCGTCAACAATTGGACCTTTTGGTTCATCAATATCCATGGCATCATCATTGACTAATTCTGGTGCAGATTCATCTTCCTCTTCGCTATCTTCGTCGTCAGAGACGTCAGGGTTGTTAGGATCAGCTCCAACAACAACCTTATTGGCCAGAGATCTATTCTGTCTATCCTGCCATTTTTCATAGGCATTATCTATATCTGTGTAGTTTCTGATGGCTGCCTCTTTGTAAAACTTCATTATTAAAGCTCCGGTTTCTAATGCTGAATCATTGTCGATTTCGGTATCAAATTCATCGACCATAGCATATAATAAAGTTTCTTCAATCAATTGAATATCCACAGCTTTTTCTTCAAACAAATCGATGACAACACCAGAAATCCAATCTCTCTTTTCTGCTGATTTTGGACCACCCCAGGAATTATCAACAGCAGTATTTAATTCATCCCATTTATAAATGGCCATACAAACACCAAGTTCGAATTTTGCCTGTTGTCTTTCGTCTTCAAACTTTAAGCTGACTTGGCCGTCTTCAACTTCCACGAACTCAGTTGGGTCGATTGATACCATTGTTTCTTTTCTGTTGTATATGAAAATAAGTAGGAGAAGGAAGGAAGGATATAATACTGAAAAATTAGAGATTAGTAGTAACTTAATCCATAGAAGGAAGGATGAATAAATGAAAAAAATAAAAAAAAAGTCTTCGCGATGATGTCGCAAGTTGTCTTTTTTTTTTCTGTTTTTGCACTTTTCACTTTGATGTGAAAATGTCGCATGGCTTTTTTCACAGCAATTTGATCTTAAAGCATTCCACTTACTTCGTTATCTTTCCTCAATACCGTCAAAACTTCATCTTCCGAAACATTCAAGTTTATTAGTCTATGTCTTTCACTCCTCACATTCTGCTCTATTAATATACCATTTTCGACCAATTCAGTCACGATATGCTTGAAATTTGTAATTCTGATGTTATGCTTTTGAGAGTCGCTGGAACGGCCTGTAAAGTCACTTCCATATAGAAGGTCCATGAAATTAGCTTTCAAATCAATTTTCTCTAAAGCTTTACTACTCTCTTTAGTCGTAATCATTGCCAAAGAATTCTTTATTTCGTCAATGATATCACCTAAAGTATTACCTGCTAGACCCGACCTTTTCATTCTTAGTAGTACCCCAACGAGGATTAGTTTTGATGCAAATGGTAGAGCTGCTAAGAATTGAGTAGTGGGCGAATTAATAGTTTCATTAATGGCTTTGTTTATATGTTTGATCATTACTGAGTACGTTTCATCCTCTATGTTAGTTGGCTCACTATTTTTATCTCGAGATTCAAGATACTCCTGTTCAGCGATTTCCACGGCACGACGACAAATGGTCAATGCTCTTCTCGCGTCACCGCTAACACTAGCAACTTTTCTTGACGCAAACCCGATGGCATCCTTTTTCAACTCGACTTTTCTCTTTGACTGCTTTGTGAATTGCGTAAGTCTATTTTCGATAATAAGACCTAGCTGTTCGAAAGTATAACCTATAAATTGGATTCTTCTAAGCCCTAATCTAGAGGAGATTTTATTTGACAACACTCTTTCCGGTAAGTCCATGGTATTTGCAACAGCAATAATAATCAATTTAGAGTTAGTGTAAGTTGGCCAATTGAAAAAATTATACATGACGTTTTGTCTAGCAGTGACAATTTGATCTAATTCATCCATCAACACCACAAGAGGTTTTCTCTGGGTATCAAGTGATTCATTCTTGAAGTATTCTTCAAGTAAAATGGCAGCATTCGAAGCACTTACTTTGAAGCCACTAATCTTTTCCCAGAGCTTTTCATATGCAACATTGGGGGTCAATAATTTTAACCCGTTAATTTCGAGGTAATCGAAATCTCTAACATCGCCCAGCCCTTTTGATTCTTTCAACTGTTCAATGACTTCTCTAATAGTAGCAGTTTTACCAACACCAGGAGTCCCACTAACATAAACACAACACCCCGTTTCTTCGTTGATTGCATTTTCCAAGTTTACATAGATGGCAGTAAATTCATCAGTACGACATGGCAACTCAGCTAAACGAGCAGAGGTGTGTAACTTTGCTTTGACTTGTTTGAATGCCTCTGATGAAGGGTCGATCAGAAGTGTTTTGGAATTGGGGTTGGATTTTCTGGGTGATAAATTTGGTAAACTGAGTTTGGAATCAGGTTTAATTTTAAATCGCTTCTTTAATGAACCAAGAAGAGGATTTTTACTAGGAGAAGTAAGTGTTTCCTTTTGCTTACGTTTTGCAGGAGTTCGTTGCTTCTGAGTTTTTTTCTTCCTTTTTGAAGATGAGGATTTAGATGCAAACTCGTCGTCATCATCGAGGTCTTCTTCTTCTTCGTCTTCTTCTTCTTCTTCTTCAAACTTGGCTTCTTCGTCTGAATCCTCATCTAGATCAGGCTCCGATGAGCCATCGTCGTCGTCATTCTCTTTCGACTTACGAGCTGCTTGTCGAATATTTTGTTGAACTTTGGATGGGGTTGAAGGGGCTGAGCGCTTTGAGGGACTCTCCTTCAGTGATGTTAATCTAGAAGGGGATTTCTTGGTCGGACTTGACTTATAAGCACGAGGTTCGGTTTGAGTCTTTATCGTATCCAATGCATGATTGGGGTTTGATTTAAATTGATCATGCCAGTGTCTGAAATCAAATGCATCAGTGAAAATTTCAGCCAATTGATCACAACCACGCCTACAAATGAACGTGGTGGATACGTTTGAATCATCAATGACGATGTCATTTTCAAACTCATGTTGAGAAGTAACCTTAACTTTATCAATAATGTCCTTAACATAAATTTCTTCGATGTACGAGGTGATGAAAATTTCTTGCTGTGACAACTTATCTACTTGGGAATACTCAGGTGCCTTAGGTAAATCGTGGGGCTCGACATCTTTCATTCTAATAAACCACGTTACTATAATATCAAGAAAGTTATGAACACCAAATTGAATTTCTTTAATGATGGCAATTGCCGGTATGTCGGACCCCTTTTCTTGTACTAGAATGATATCCCCAACTTGTAATTCCAATTCATCACTATCTCGTTTAAGTTTCAAGTCAGCTTCTTTGAATTGTGTGCTAGCATTGGGCGTTCCATTCCGTTGAGATCTTCGAGTACTTCTTCTCGATGGTGTCAGAGGTTCAGATGGAGGAGGAGTATCTTCTGAATTCACCTCCAACGCCAGAATCTTGCTCTCACATTCTTTATGGGCAAGAACATACTGCCAGCCTTTGAAGTCCCGTTGGGTTCTGGCCATTATATTCAAAGTGTACTAATTGTGGATTGATGAGAGTTTTGCCAGTACAATTGGGTCTACTGATTCTCTTTTTTTTTTTCAGTTAATCTTAAACGCGTTTTCATTTCGTTTTTCATTTACTTTTTTTTTTTTGTTTTTTAGTGAGAAGTCGTATGCAGGCCATTTTGATTAGGAAGTAAGATTCTACAATTACTGCTAAATAATCGTAAGCTTCATATATTCTAGTATACAGAAATGGGAGATACATAAAAGAGGCAGCCACTGAAGTCAACAGCCGGTGCAGAAAGTGAATTGGGAGATTAACGTGGGTGTGGGGCAAATGAGGCGCTGCAGTTGAGATGTAAGCAAAATGACGATGATTGAAGAAGTGAAAATGTGAAACTTTCATATGGTGATGAAAGAAGGATGCAGTGAGAAAGATTTTGTTTTAATTGATTATTTGAATATTAAGATTGGTTCACCGGTATTTACAATTTCATCGAGATTTAATCGTAAATCAAATGCTTTGGATAATATGACTTTGAATATTTTTTGAACATTAATTGAATGACTAGTGGAGCAGAAGATGACGGGGGATTTCATGGCATTACCGAACTTTTTGGCTTGTTGAGTGATTTCAACTTGATCTTGATAAGGTAAATCGATGAATTGATCATATTTGGTTCCAATCAAGAAAGGAATGGCGGTTTTATTGAATCCACGTACTTGTCGATACCATTCTTTAATTGAATTGAGGGTGGATTTACGTGTAAGATCAAACATAAATAGAATTGCCACTGCATCATTAGAAACCAACGGTAACATATTAATAAATTCTTTCTGTCCTCCTAAATCCCATATCGAGAAAGTGATGATGGTATTCTTGATTTGTATTTTCTTATCCATGAAATTGACTCCTAAAGTTTGAATGTAATCTTCGTCGAATGATCCTTCAACGTATTTGACCATGAGGGAAGTCTTCCCAATTTGGGAGTCACCAATAAGGCCTATTTTAAGAGCAACTCTAAAAAAAGACGTTAGTACCTGACCTCAATATAAATGCAATCATTGCAATACATACTGGTTATTTTGATCCTGATTATGTTCGTCTTCCATGGTGTGTGTATGCGACAGTGTAGATCAATAAGTATAATCTTGTGAAGAATGCAAGCCTTATACGGATGAATTGATTCGAAGGTTAACTTCAAGTAATGAAGAAAGTGATTAATGCAAGCGATAGTGGACTAAGCTTTCCCTTCTAAATTTGTTTTTTTTTTTCTTTTCCTTGTTCTTTTTGTCTCTGTTGTTGTTTTTTCTTCTTCCTTCTAAGTTTCCTGTTTTTGTTGTTTATGTTTTCTTTTATTTTTTTTTATTTTTTTTTTTGTTTTGTTTGTTTTGATTTTAGTTGATTTTATCCATTTCGTCAGTTTGTTCCAAAATTTGTTCCTGTTAAGGCTGATTGCCATACAAAATCGTGAGACACTTTGTCGTTTTCTGTTTTTTTTGTTTGGCTCTTTTTCGCAGTCTTGTTGCGTGCAGGATGTATGGTGTATGGGTGTGTGCGTTCATGGTGTTTGGGTGTGTATCGAGAAATGGGTACGGGTGTAGAGAATACTAGGGCTGTAACCCTGTATCTATCACGTGCACTAATTGGCCGAGCTCATCGTGAACTTTGTGCAGTACCGCTATAGTCACTCGAGCGAGTGGCTGCTTAATATGCAGTATTCGCTGTATATACTTATATTATGTGCAGTACGGGAGACTACCACTCTAAAATCGTACTTTCACACTAATCTTAAACTTATGGATCGATTAAACAAAACCCAATCCTCCCATAGTTAATGAGTGCGCACTAACAAAACAAAAATAAAATAAAAATAATTCAAGCAAGACTTCACACACTGTGTGATGAAGAGGACGACAAAAAAAAAAAAAAAAAAAAAAAAAAAAAAAAAAAAAAAAAAAAAAAAAAAAAAAAAAAAAAAAAAAAAAAAGAGAGGGAAAAAAATTCACCTCAAAATTTTTTCAAAAAAAAAAAAATCCTCCAACTTACCCATTTTTTTAGTATAGATAGTTTCCTTCTTTTTGGTTCTTGACTTATAGAATTTTACCTACCTATACATCTAGATCACCATGGCTGTTGGTAAAAATAAGAGACTTTCCAAAGGTAAGAAAGGTTTGAAGAAGAGAGTCGTCGATCCATTCACCAAGAAAGAATGGTATGACATCAAGGCTCCTTCCACTTTCGAAAACAGAAATGTTGGTAAAACTTTGATCAACAAATCCACCGGTTTGAAAAACGCTGCCGATGGTTTGAAAGGTCGTGTTGTTGAAATCAGTTTGGCTGATTTACAAGGTTCTGAAGATCACTCATACAGAAAAGTTAAATTGAGAGTTGATGAAGTTCAAGGTAAAAACTTGTTAACCAACTTCCATGGTTTAGATTTCACTTCTGACAAATTAAGATCTTTAGTTAGAAAATGGCAATCTTTAGTGGAAGCTAATGTTACTGTTAAAACCTCTGATGATTACGTTTTAAGAGTTTTCGCCATTGCTTTCACCAAGAGACAAGCTAACCAAGTTAAAAAGACTACTTATGCTAAATCCTCCAAATTAAGAGAAGTTAGAAAGAAGATGATTGAAATCATGCAAAGAGAAGTTTCCAACGTTACTTTATCTCAATTAACTTCTAAATTGATCCCAGAAGTTATTGGTCGTGAAATTGAAAAATCCACCCAAACTATCTTACCTTTACAAAACATTCACATTAGAAAAGTTAAGTTATTGAAACAACCTAAATTCGACTTGGGTGCTTTGATGGCTTTACACGGTGAAGGTGCTGTTGAAGAAAAGGGTAAGAAGGTTTCTTCTGGTTTCAAAGATGTTGTCTTGGAATCTGTTTAAAGAAACTTGAAGTGCTAAGAAGTATTTATTTATTGGCAATTTATGAATTTTTTTGTTTTTTCATTTTGCTTTCATTAAATCACTTTTTTTTTGTTTCTTGAAAAATTTCTTTATATTATTATTCCAATTAATTCATCTAACCCCCACATACTCCCAAAACCAGTTTCCAACCTCCTCCCCTTTTTTTTTACTTTTGTATTTTGCCAACCTGAAATATAAAACAATCAAAAAAACATACAAATAAAATATACATATAATATTATTAATTCTATTAATTGTAGTACCCGTAAGAGCGTCATAACCAAACTGCTATTTTTGCAAAATAAGTCATGGTAGTATTAGCCACCCTAATTACTTTAATTATTCATTCATGTATATGGTACTTTTTATCATTTATCGTAGTTTGATTTTTCATTATCGCTCAAGCTGATTTCTGCTCAAATTGGTATTTCTGCAATATTTGCCAAATTTTGATGTTATTTGCAATAAATTGCAAAAAACCTCTTGTGAGTAAACCTTGCCCGAGCACCCGTGCCCTACCAGCACTTCTTCCCATCTAAAGCATAGTTATTTGACTACATAATACTACTCAATCTTTTACCCTCAATCCCTCCGATGACAGTGATGATTGAAGATAGACTCTTATATAGTCATACGGGGTACGATAAGCGTTACGCTCAGGTCTCGGTATAGGGAGAGCGTCAGCACAGAAAAAAAAAAAAAAAAATACAAAAAAACAAAGAATCATAGAAAAAAATCGGACACGCAACGCCTTCCACTATTAAGGGGCCCCTTCTCTACATATATATAAAAAAAAAAAAAATAAGTCAAGCATATAATAAGTGGAGGACCCCCTCAGTATTCCTCGTTAGGATTTTAAGATTCTCGTTACTTTGCTACAGAAGATAACTAACAATCTCGATGCCCTGACTGTATTGGAAAATGCCTAGTCAAAGTAGACGAAATACCAGACGTCACGAATTTGCACAGCAATGTAATTCGTATAAACCGTTTACCTGAAATTTCAGTTACTGAAAAAAAACAAAAAAAAAAGTACAAGCCCACCGAGCTGTTTTGGAAAGCTCTTCTCTTTGTTGCGAGAGTTGCTGTTTTCCTACTCTTTTAATTCGCTTTAATATCACCATTGCTTATACTCAATTGATCAATAGTACCACGACAGGGCCACTCTTTGGCCCAAATATCATATTAAATGACTAGTAATTACAGGTGTAATCGTAAGAGCAGTAAGAATAATAGTGAGGGCTGCAGGATTTGCGTACAGGAACAGCCCGTTTCACATAGTTAAGCTTATTTTATTGTAGCACAGCCAAATAGAATACAGAAGGAGAGATACAGCGTTTAAGAATTAGATAGAGTGAAATTGTCACTGAATCAAGTTCGGTTAGTTGTATTTCACTTGTTATTGTTATATCTTTTATTTTTATTTTAAAATAGCTAATTTTTTTTATTTTTATTTTTGTTTTTGCTGGTACTTTCTCTCTTTTTTTTATTTTTTTTCATCATCATCTGAATCTCAGTGTTCATTTGACAATTGCAATTACTCTCTTCTTTAATTCAATTGCTCTGATCAATTGATACTTTTCTACTTCTAATAATCCTTCCTTCTCTCTTTCTTACCACCTTACTTGTCTTTTTTCGCACCAGTTCAATTCGTATTTTATATTAACTTCGTCTGGTTGCATACCCCTTTCTTTTCTCATTATCGTATTGCTCTCTCCAGCTACCCCAGCAATTAAAATTGAATCATGAGTAAAGTATGTTTTTACCCTCTTTTTATTATTATTAGCTTATTTGATGGCAATTGAGGTGTCACCCTGTTGAAATTATTGATTTATTCGTCAATTGGTGAAGTATTTGTGATGGTGCAATACCAGGAACAACCACCACTATCCTTCTCGACCTCTTTTCAAAGCTTAATTTCAAAACAATCAATTTACTAACTAATATCACTTGTAGGAAAAGGAAGAGGTGCCTGATCACACCCCAAATTCCAAGCAGGCTAACATTACTCAGGTGAAACAAGAAAATTTCGAGAAAAATGCCTCCAATGCCAATAATCAATCTCAACCAATTGATGGTTCTAATAATCAAGGTATTAAAAAACAACCTCCAAAGAAAAAGGTCAGAATTAGAGATCAGACCACATTTTCCTGGGAAAGTGTGGGTACTTGGAGTAGTGATACTACCTCTGATAAACTAAAGGCTCTTAATATCATTAATAGTATTGAAACCTATATCACCGATCATTTCTACGGTGATTGGTACTGGAATACCTCTTTAGTTATCGGAACTTGTTTCTTCTCCTGGTTGGTAGCCCGTTTAGGAGGTGGTATCTTATCCCTTTTATTCGTGTTGTTATTTACCAATTCAGTTTACAGATTGGAATTTAGAAGATTTAATCGTGATATCCGTGATGATATGCAAAGAGTGGCTGCCTCAAATCGCTTGGAAAATGAAGTAGAAACAATGGAATGGTTAAACTCATTTATGGATAAATTTTGGGTCATTTATATGCCCGCATTATCAGAACAAGTTATGTTTCAAGCTAACGAAGTTTTAAAAGATGCGGCTCCTGGTTTTGGTATTGAAGCTTTATCGTTAGATGAATTCACCTTGGGGTCTAAAGCTCCTCGTGTCGATAGTATTAAATCTTATACCAGAAAAGGCCATGATCATATTGAAATGGACTGGGCCTTTTCCTTTACCCCTAATGATACCGATGACATGACTAAAAATGAAATCAAAAAGAAGATCAACCCTAAAGTAGCCCTTGGTGTTACTATAGGTAAGGCCTTTATTTCAAAGTCTTTACCAATCTTGGTTGAAGATATGTCTTTCACCGGTCGTATGAACATTAAATTGAAATTGTCTCAAAATTTCCCCCATGTTAAAATGGTTTCAGTTCAATTCTTGGAAGCTCCAACCATTGATTATGCTTTGAAACCAGTTGGTGGTGATACTTTAGGTTTAGATATTATGTCTTTTATCCCCGGTTTATCTTCTTTTGTTAATGGTTTAATTCATTCCAATTTAAGACCAATGTTGTATGCTCCTAACTCCTTGGATATCGATGTTGAAGAAATCATGGCCCAGCAATCAAATGATTCAATTGGTGTTGCAGCTTTGACCATTAAGCGTTTAACAAACTTGAAAACTGGTGTTGATACTAAACCTAACTCAATTAATCCTTATGTGCAAATCAAAGTTCAAAATAATGGTGATATCGATGAAAAAACCAAGGTTAAAAAGGAAATCAATGATCCTGTGTTCTTGGAAACTAAATATTTGTTACTTAATGCCTTGGATGGTAATCATTTGACCTTTTCTATTTATGATTTGAAAAAAGATCAGGCCGATGATTACCTTATTGGTACTATTGATTATCCATTAGGTACTTTGTTACAAAAAGAAATTCAAACTGGTATCACCAAGAACATTGTTGAAGGTGGTAAAATCGTTGGTAAAATTGAGTTTGATCTTAGATGGTTCCCTACTTTAGAACCTCAAGTTTTGGAAGATGGTACTAAAGAAGAAGATACTGAATCAGAAGTTGGTATTTTGAAATTGAACTTACACGAAGCTAAAGATTTAGATATTCGTGATTCTGTTGTTGGTTTATTGAATCCTTATGCTGAAATTTACATTAACAATGATTTGGTTAAAACTACTCGTAAATTAAGACAAAAGAATGAACCTCAATGGGAAAAAAGTTTCGAATCACTTATTACCCAACAATCTGAGACTCAAGTTCAAATTATTGTTAAGGATGCGGTTGAAGATAATGTTATTGGTAAATTGGATGCTAACTTACAAGATTTGATTTTCGAAAGTTCCCGTGGTCAAGAATGGATTAAGACTCCTCCTGTGAAGGCGGGTGGTCCTCACACCAAATTCAGAATCAGTGCTAGTTGGAAAGCTTTGGGTATGACCGATTCAAGCGTTGTTCAAAGTCAATATAACAATTCTATTGGTGGTTTAAGATTACATTTGCGTTCTGCATCTGATTTGGTCAATTTGGAAGCCGTTGGTAAAGTTGATCCTTATGTTAGAGTTATACTTAATGGTAAATTGAAAGCTAAGACTACGACCATTTCTGAAACTTTAGATCCTCATTTCAATTCGGTTTTCTTCTTCCCTATTGCTAACGAACATCAACACTTATTGTTAGAATTAATGGATGAAGAACCCGAAGGTAAAGATCGCTCATTGGGTTCTGCTGCTATTAATGTCAATGATTTCTTGAAGAAGAACAGTGAAGGTTACTTTCTTGGTTACGACGGTTCTAATGAAGTCATTGAACAACCAGTCTTGTTCAATAGTAAAACACATGGCTACTTAAGATATTCTGTTTCATTCATTCCAACAATTCCAGTTTACACTATTTCTCAATTAGAAAATAAGGAAGGATATTTAGCCTCTTTGAAACAAAGAGAAAAGGATGAAGAAGCCAAACGTGTTAGAGAAGAAAAATTGTACAAGGAGCATCCTGATGAATATGAATGGATCGAAATTGCCGAAGACACGATTCCAGATCCTCCTAAAATTGAGTTACCATTGGAGAAAGCCATTAAATACAGAACTGGTAATGTTGCAGTTCATATTTTAGGTGGTAAATTTGATAAAGCCGATTATCGTGTTCATACTTTGTTCGATGACCAGGCTTATCCTTCAGGTATTTCGGCAGCCGCTGATGGTAAAGTTTTGAATATAAGTTCATCTGCTGAAGGTTTCATCAGAGATTTACCAAATTCTAAATTAATTCTTAGACTTGCTAAGAAATCCGAAGTCAATACCGAAAAAGATATTGCTGCAGAAAGAATCTTTGAAACTCTTGAAATTTTGAAAAGAGCCAATGCTAGACCAATTGATCTTAAGATTAATGAAAAGAATTCCGTCAGAGTTCAATTAGAATTCATCCCATCTGCTGTTAAATTGGCTCCTTTGGATACCATTTTGGATGTGGGTTACTTCAATTTCGATATTTTAAGTGGAAATAATCTTCCATCTGCTGATAAGAACGGTAAGTCTGATCCTCTTTTGGTTATCAAATTGGATGGTATTGAAATTTTCAAAACTGATAAAAAGAGAAGAACTATTGATCCTATCTGGAATGAAGCAGTTGAATTTCCAGTTATTTCAAGATCCAGACAAATTATTTTGTTGGAAGTTTATGATTGGGACTTAACTCATGATGATAGATTATTAGGTACTGTCAATTTAGATTTATCTACACTTGAACCATTACAATCTACCCAGTTTAGTGTTAAATTGGATACTCAAGGTACGATCAACTTGAGAGCTACTTTCAAACCTGAATATGTCAGACCAAAATTAGGATCCAAGAGTGGATTACCAATTGACTTGAGCTCTGTGAGTGGTGCACCAGTTAAACTTGTTGGTGGTGCTGCTGGTTTGGCTGGTAATGCCGTTGGTAGTGGTGTTGGTATGGCTTCTGATGGGGTTACTAAAGGTGCTAGTTTCATCAAAGGGTTTGGTAAATCCTCAAAAGGCAAGAAGAAGTCTTCAAGTGAAGAAGTCGATACCTTGGCTTCACCTAAGGCTGCTCAATCTGTTTCTGAAGGTAATGGTAGTGATGAATTGGATGAATCTAGAGAAGAGCTTTCAGAGACCTCTAGTCAATACACTCAATCTAACCAAGGTAGCCCAAGCAAGAAAGATGGTACTTCCCATGATAATGCCACTTCTAAATCACCATATGCCAATGACCTACAATCATTAAGATCAGGTAAACCACCAAGTGTTGCCGCTGTTCCTAATATTGCAGCAGACATGTTACCCCCTCCACAAAGACCTAATGTTGGCCATCACCGTATTGTTAGTCAATCATCAGATTCCAGTAGTATTGCCGGTAGTAGTATCAATGGTGGGGCGGCGGACGCGATTCCTGGTAGAATTACAGTTGTCTCCGCAGCCGGCTATCCTAGCTCCGTATTGGAAGTCAAAGTATTGTTGAAGACTGCAACCAAAGAAAAAGCCATTCACAAAACCAGAAGTTCCAAACTTGATAAAGATGATAACTTATTCAAATGGAATGAAACAGTTCCATTTAAATCCCAACCTGATGGTGAATTGATCTTCTATGTTAGAGAAGTTCATAGATTAGGTAAAAACACAGAAATTGGTGTTGGTTCTTTACCATTAGGGGACTACGTTAATACTGAACAGGAAATTTCTGTCCCAGTTGGTAACGGTCAAATTGATGTTCTTTTAAGATACTTTACTACTCAAGATGTTTGATTGTCAATTACCTTCGAAAATCGAACTGACTCTCTTTAATTTCTTCACATTATCCCTTTTCGCTTATCATTTGATAATATTACCATACTTTCATTTATTTTCCCCCAGCTTGTTTTATTTTGTTATTCCTTTTAATTTTGTTTTGATTACGTCTATATATTTTTTCATTCTACTACTATATTAGTATTGTATTACGTTTATCTTTCTATATTTAGTCATTAAGTCACTGCTCAATATGACATCTCATAGTTGTTTCTACTCAATTGTAAACTTGTATTGTCCCTATTAATCTAATGTTTCAAAGTACAAAATTGCTGCAATCGCAGCTATTGCAGTCAATATATATCTTTGTAGCAACAAATTCTACTAACATCTGGGTACGGTGCGAAGAAACACATAACACGTGACAGCAGTGACTGCTTTTCCTGTTTTGTTTGGTGAAATGAACCATCGCACGACTACAGACGAGCACGTATCCTGCACACAGTCCACACAACCCTCACCAAAACCGCTTGAGTTTTTGGTGTACCCGATTTTATTCGCACTAATAAAATTGTTAGTGTAAGCAGAGAGTTTACTATTGTGTCACATCCTCTTCCTTTCTTTTTTTTTTTTCTCTTTTTTTTTTTTCTTCTCTTACTCATACTGGGAGAAAATCTTAGAGGGAAAGAACGAAAAAAAAAAGCAGCTAATTAAAAATTACTCAAGCTATTTTTTATACCTTTTTGACTTTTACCATATACCTATCACCAAATAAACAGATCAAAAATGAGCCAAACTGTATGTTCATATTGCAATGAAGTGCCAGAGGAAGCCAGTTAGTTGTTCCATACGTTCCGTTGATGTTAGTTGAAAATGACACTGTGATGTATGATGAAATGAAGATGTGGAAAATGAAAGTGAAAAAAAAAAAATTTCAACATGAAGAACGATTATAAAATGTCAATACACAACCATTCACTCTCATGAATACCATCTGTCGTCGAATCTAATATGATAACAAGATGGTGGAGATGATAAAATTTTTTTTATTTCTTTCAGATAATGATAAAAGTGAAAATTTTACAAGCTAGAACTTGATTTTGAACTGAAAAAGGGACAGTTTAACATTGTATAACTGTTAGTGAACTGGGAGTTGTTAATGATATTTAACTACACCCAGACTATGTGAGGGCCACAGTACATTTAAATCAAGTTCTTTTTCAACTTCATACATCGAATGGATTCAACTTATTAGGCTCTTTCTCGATACTATTTGATATCTTATTGAATAATTATACTAACTTTCTTTTCTTTTTTTAGGCTCCAAAGTGGTACAAATCTGAAGACGCTCCAGTCCCAAAACAAACCAGAAAGACTGCCCGTCCACAAAAATTACGTGCCTCCTTAGTTCCAGGTACCGTTTTAATCTTGTTGGCTGGTAGATTCAGAGGTAAGAGAGTTGTCTACTTGAAGAACTTAGAAGACAACACCTTATTGGTTTCTGGTCCATTCAAAGTTAACGGTGTTCCTTTAAGAAGAGTTAACGCTCGTTACGTCATTGCCACCTCCACCAAAGTTAACGTTTCTGGTGTTGATGTCTCTAAATTCAACGTTGAATACTTTGCCAGAGAAAAAGTTCCAAGATCTAAGAAATCTGAAGCTGACTTCTTCAACGAAGCTCAACCAAAGAAAGAAATCAAAGCTGAAAGAGTTGCTGACCAAAAATCCGTCGATGCTTCTTTATTAGCTGAAATCAAGAAAACCCCATTATTAAAACAATACTTATCTGCTTCTTTCTCTTTAAAGAGCGGTGACAAACCACACTTATTAAAATTCTAAGTTAATCTTTTTTTCTGAAAAAAAAAAAAAGAAGTATATTGTGTCAATAAATATTAAGTTTCACATTTATGTTGTAATGCTGAAGTTCTATACCTGTCCTATAATAATTATAATATAAACAAAGAAAATCATATTCTACTTTGTCATTATTTGTAGGGCAACCATGGTTTGAGCTTTCATTTTTCTACATATAAGTCCTTTTTGTTGATTGTTGCAGACATTTGTTTTTTTTTCTTTTATCTTTTAAGTTAACTTTTGAAGTTTTAGTGGTGTAAATTCTTTTCTCTTTGTATATTTAATACATTTTTGAACGTAATCTTTATAAATCAAATCCCTTATCTACTAATAATCAATTGGTAGTTGTAGTCGCTCTATTCTTTACACTAGCAAACAGACTAAGTCAGTAAGAGAGACAGAAACAGAGTATGCAGGATTTGGCCCACCTACAAAAATTTTCTTATTGAAGCTGGCTCATCTCATCTATTTGAAAAAAAAAGAAAAAGAATATAATAGAAAAAAAAAAAAGAAATGTGAAGTACTATCAGTGAAGGCTATCAATAGGAAATTTTCAGGTATTAATTAATCTTTTGATACTTCTGTTAAGTTTTCTTTCAATTTATTAGCATATTTCATAAGCATAGATCATAATGTCTAACTTGATCCCTATCTCCACTTATAATTTGGCATTAAAGCCATTTAATCCATCTGCTGCTGTTACTGAAGAATATCCGGTCACTGTCAGAATAACCTTGGCTGCTGTTGATCCAGAAGCAGTTGATGACAAGAAAGAACCATCTACTTTGAGATTATTGAAGAGAAACACACCATTTTTTGAAGATGAAGAAGAATCTGATGAAGACTTTGATGAAGAATCTGATGAATTAGATGAAGAATCTGAAGAATCTGAAGAATCTGAAGAAGAAGAACCAAAACCAAAATCTAAATCCAAGAAAGATAAAAAATCTAAGGATGAAGAAAGTGAAGAATCCGACTCCGAAGAAGAAGATGATCTTGAAGATGACGTTTCTGAATTTGTTGTTTGTACTTTAGCTCCAAATGTTCAATTCCAACAAACCATTGATTTAACCATTTGCCCTGATGAACAAGTCTACTTTGTGGTCACTGGTTCTTACCCAATCCACTTAGTGGGTAACTACGTTGAACACCCCGCTGATGAAGATTCTGATGAAGAAGATTATGGCGAAGATGACTATGAAGATGAAGATGAATATAATTTAACTCCTGATGAAGATGAAATCTACGGTAATCCACAATATGATTTGGATGACTTAGAAGATGAATCTGATATTGAAAACAAGATTGAAGAATTAGTTGATGAAGATGAACAAAATAATAAAAAAAGATCTAGTCCATCTGAAGAAGAACCAGAAACCAAAAAATCGAAAAAGGCCAACAACAAAAAGGAAGAAAAAAAACAAGTTCAATTCAGTAAAGAATTAGAGCAAGGTCCTACTGGTTCCACTTTGGTTGGTGACAAAAAGGAAGAACCAAAAGAACAACCAAAGAGCAAAAAACAATTAAAGAAAGAAAGACAACAACAACAAAAAAAAGAAGCTGAAGAAGCTGCAGCTGCCGAAAAAGCTGAAAAAGCCGAAAAAGCTGCTGAAAAAGCCGACAAAAATGAAACCAAAAAATTCCCTACCAAGACTTTATTAGGAGGTGTTATTACTGAAGACAGAAAACTCGGTAAAGGTCCAGCTGCCAAATCAGGTAACAAAGTTGGTATCAGATACATTGGTAAATTGAAAAATGGTAAAGTTTTCGATAAAAACACCAGTGGTAAACCATTTGTATTTGGCTTAGGTAAAGGTGAATGTATCAAAGGGTTTGATTTGGGTGTTGCCGGTATGGCTGTTGGTGGTGAAAGAAGAGTTGTCATTCCACCTAAAATGGGTTATGGTAGTCAAGCCTTACCTGGTTTACCTGCCAACTCTGAATTAACTTTTGATATCAAATTAGTGTCTATCAAATAAACTACTAACAAATAGTATTCCGCTTCTATTTTACCCCTTACATCTTTGTTCTTAGCTTTATTATTATAATTAATGCAATTTCTCAAAAAAAAAAAAAAAAAACTTACTTATTGATCAGCACCCTGTAGCATCACTATATGTAGATTGCAATCCGTCCTTTCGTTGGCATCTGGTCCAGGCGTGAATCGTATTTTTTTCACAGTAATTAATCAACTAGTTTGGGTGTGAAAAAAGCAAACCAGAGAAAAGGTGGTGCACGGATGTTGCTCTTGCACCACTGCTTATTTCACCTGATGCAGTCGACAAGAACAGTGGTTTCCTATAAGAGCCAAATTTGTTACTTTTTCAGATGGCAGAACACGCTCACTTTGTTACCTTCACTCATATTCTGCATTTGTCAATTCAAATATTATGTACATCATTGGTTGGGTTTACGTTTCAGTTTCTCCACCGGTGTCCCTTGTTGGTTTGCGCTCCTACTGTCTGACAGTGCCATAAACCGTTGAAACTTGATCACCCACGGTGGCCCTGCTCTAGTATATGTGCCTTAATCGAGAGAGTGTAGATTGTTTAGGGGCCAAGTTGAACACTTTTTCCCTCTCTCGTTCCTGCTCAAAAAATTTTTTTTTTTTATGGCAATTTATGCTCTTTCTTTATACGACGGTTTTGCTTACAATTCTTCTCTATTGTGCGACCATAATCTCAACAATTGAGGCCCATCTCTCCTGGCGGTTCAATACCCCTTGTATTATTATACTTTGATTGATTCTTGTTGCTTCTTATTACTTGTCCTTTTTGAGACAAACCACTCCATTGTACAAATTGTGGTTTTGTATCCTATAATTACTTCTGTATTTGTTTTTTTTGTTTTTGGTCAACTTTTCATCTCTTCTCGTACAACCGTTTTATCTGTCGATTCCAATTTTTTTCTCTTTCTCTCACATTATTATTGTATTATTATTATTATTATTTTTTTTTTTTTCAAGTAAAAAAAAAAAGAAAAAAGAAAAATTCGTCAATCAAGAACTACATCCAAATCGTAGTTTATTCCTGGTTGCACTCCCCCAGCGTCACTCCTTTTTCACTCTTACCACCCTCCCCCAATCTTTCTAGCCGTGTGCGTCTGTGTGTGTGAGAGTATACGTACGTGTGCCCGTGCTGATTGTTAATACTGGTCGTGGATATCGATTCTCTTGTGAAGGTTCTTGTTACACGTCCTATTCCATCATCACAACATGCTAGAGTTCATTTCGAAAACAACAAGCGCGTTGGCCAGAACCTCGGCCAACCGCCCAATCCATTTCATCATTATCATTGCTCTTTTTGCCTCCATATCATACTTGTCAGTGGTTGATGAATATTTACCCGACCAATTTCTGTCTGATTTTTCTCATAGTTTTTACCATCCTCCAGGTTCTTCTTCCTATAAAGATTGGATCAAAATCGATGATCCATCCATTTATAGTGACTCCGATCAATATGTCATCACCCCGCTCAGATTCAAACGTATTCATAATGATAATATTCCTGAAATTGAAGGTACTTTCCATGGATTGAATTCCAATGAACGTATCTTGATCACCAAATCAGAAGATTTGGAACAATCTCTTAACTCATTGGATAAGATTTCCTATAATGGTATCACCTGGAAGGCTAGACATCATAACAGAATCACCAAATATTATGAATATCTCAAGGCAGGTGTTGTTAAAGTTAAATCATCAATTCAAGGTGCAGAAAATTTTGATATCGGTTTAATCACCGTTGCCTATATCGCTATGTGGTATACTTTAATTAAAGTATTTATTGACTTACAAAAAGCTGGCTCCCATTTTTGGTTGGCTTTTTCAACCATTACCTCATCTACATTTGGATTTCTTTTCGCATTATTTGTTACCACTAAAGTTTTAGATACCAAGGTTCCATTGTTAAGTATTACCGAAGGGATTCCCTTCTTGGTAGCCATAATTGGATTTAAACATAAAGTTTCTATTGCCACCTATGTTCTGAAAACTTCCGCATCTTCAAATTTGGATGTTAAAACAATTGTATCTAATGCAATCTCAACTCATACCGTTAGTTTATTTAGAGATCATTTCGTGGTCATTTCTGCTTTAGTGGCTATTGCTGCTTATGCCCCTCACTTACAAGGTTTATTCAATTTCTGTATTTTAAGTGCTTTAATTCTTGCCTTTGATTTGATCTTGGTCTATACTTTCTACTCCGCCATCTTGGCTTTGAAAGTGGAAATTAATCGTGCTCGTCGTACTGAAGAATTGAAAAATGCTTTGGAAGAAGATGGTATCTCATCTTTGGTGGCTGCTAATGTGGCTAATCAAGCTTCTCATAATCAATATCCTGAAAATGATTCTATTTTTACCAACACTTCGATGGTCTCTTTCAAACTTGCTATGCTCTTGGGATTCTTTGCTTTCCACTTCTTCTGGGTTGGTAGTTCTTGGTTATATAACGTAAGTGGTGGTGAATCAATATCTATTTTCACCAATCCTCCTAATTTATCCAAAGCTACCGCTAAACATATCGCTATTGGTGCCAATGGTACCATTGCTACTTTGGCCAATCCTAGAGTTTATATGCCTTTGAGTTTCTTGGTTATTGTCGAAGATCTTATCTGGAAGAGTGTTGAAAGTGTTAGTTCTGCCATTAGAGATTCCTTAATTTCTAAATTCTTATTGTTTGCTTTTGCAATCTCAATTTCAACCAATGCTTACTTTTTAAATGCTTCAAGATATCAAGTTTCAGCTACCAATAAATTGATCGAAAAAGAGATTTCAAGACCTAAATCTGAATCAAGAAAGAGTGTTTCTGCTTCCACCGATGCTTCAAATTCTCCTACCAACGTCGCCTCTCCTAAACAAGTTAAAGAAGTTGATAGTGATGATTCCAGCTCAACCATTGATGATGGTGGATTACAAATTAACGCTCCTACCAAATTGTTACCATTGGATGAATGCGCTAAATATTTGAAAGAGGGTAAAGTTAAACAATTAAAAGATGATGAGGTTTCATCCTTGGTTGTTGCGGGTAAATTACCTTTATATGCATTGGAAAAACAGTTGGGTAATAATACTCGTGCCGTTGTGGTCCGTCGTAAAGCCATCGCTAAAATTGCTGATGCCCCAATTTTGAATACCGATAACCTCCCTTACGCAAATTATGACTATGATCGTGTCTTTGGTGCTTGTTGTGAAAATGTCATTGGTTACATGCCTTTACCAGTCGGTGTTGCTGGGCCTTTAATCATTGATAACAAGGCTTATCATATTCCTATGGCAACTACTGAAGGTTGTTTAGTCGCTTCTACTATGCGTGGTTGTAAAGCCATCAACGCCGGTGGTGGTGTTGAAACCGTTTTAACCCAAGATGGTATGACTAGAGGTCCTTGTGTATCTTTTCCCTCATTGACTAGAGCTGGTGCTGCAAAATTATGGTTGGATTCTGAAGAAGGTCAAAGAACTATCAAGAAAGCTTTCAACTCAACTTCTAGATTTGCTCGGTTACAACACGTTAAAACTGCCTTGGCTGGTACTTTATTATTTATTCGTTTCAGAACCACAACCGGTGATGCCATGGGTATGAATATGATTTCTAAAGGTGTTGAATACGCTCTTAAGTATATGACTGAAGAATGTGGATTTAGTGATATGGACGTTATTTCTGTGTCTGGTAACTACTGTATTGATAAAAAACCAGCTGCCATTAATTGGATTGAAGGTAGAGGTAAGTCTATCGTCGCAGAGGCTAGAATTCCTGGTGAAGTTGTTAGAAAAGTTCTTAAGTCTGATGTTGGTGCTTTGGTCGAATTAAATGTTAGTAAGAATTTGGTTGGTTCAGCTATGGCTGGTTCAGTAGGTGGTTTCAATGCCCATGCTGCCAACTTGGTCACTGCTGTTTTCTTGGCCTGTGGTCAGGATCCCGCTCAAAATGTCGAATCTTCCAACTGTATTACTTTGATGAATAATGTTGATGGTGATTTGCAAATTTCTGTTTCTATGCCTTCTATTGAAGTCGGTACTATTGGTGGGGGTACTATTTTAGAACCTCAAGGTGCTATGTTAGACTTGTTGGGAGTTCGTGGACCTCATCCAACCAGTCCTGGTGACAACGCTAGACAATTAGCACGTATAGTTGCTTCTGCTGTGTTGGCCGCTGAACTTTCTCTTTGTTCTGCCTTGGCTGCCGGTCACTTGGTTCAATCTCATATGCAACATAATCGTAGTAAAGCAGCCGATGCCCCTGCTGCTGGTCCTGCCTCAAATGGATCTGCTCCTGCTGCTACCCAACAAAATGGGTCTGCCGATATTAAGCGTCTCAAGGAAGGGTCTGTCAACTGTATCCGTTCCTAAGACAGTTATTCGTTTCTAAACTAAGACTCAATAATCACTCAACATCCATCATTTTACAATTAAAAATATAGTGGAAAACATCACCAGCAACAATAATAACAAAAAAAAAAGAGAAAGAACATAATACTTCAATGTCATTTGCAAGGGAATAGTCAAACAACGAAATTGCGGATGACTTCACAATGTTATGTTAATCTCATTTTAATCATCTTCATCCTTATGTTATTGCGATAACTATTCCTCAAGTTTCCCACAGTTTCCTTCCTACAGTTTCTTTTTCCCACATTCTTTAATTTTGTAATTTTACTTCTTGCATTAATAGATCCCTAGGGTCCTAGGGGCCAAATTAATTATTCTATTACATAATTTTTATTGTTAAGTCTTCTATAGAAGAAGTATTGTAGAAAGTGAGAATAGAATCATAGTGACTCAGTTTGAATGTCGCACATCCGAATAAATTTCTTTCGATTCACTTTAGAAAAAAAAGAAAGAAAAAACTTTTCGACTCTGATTTAAAATCTCCCAGACTCAGATACAGTAGGAAGTTGCAATTATCCATACGAATTTGACACAACAATGACAAACACTCCATCCCAAGAGATCGGGATTCCTATACCTGAGAATGTTGCACACGCTGTTTCCGTTACTTTGCCTACGTGGGAAGCAACCGTTGGTTATGAAGAAGGTGAGTCATGGGTGACTAGCAAAATGAATTCAGGTTATCCCAGATTTTTCATCCATAGTATAATTAAAGAACTTGGTAAAAATATCGAACAGAAGTACGGTAGAGAAGGCGAAAGTTGTATTATATTTCCTTCCTATAAAGTTGCTAAAAGATGCCGTGAATTCATAAAAGCCAGATCAAAGAAACCGGTTAGAATCTTGCAATTAAGTACTCCTCCGCCATCCAATGAGTTCGAAAAATCTTCTATTATAGAATCTACAATTGGGGTTGTTTTATTCAATACCGAAGACTTTTCCATAGCTAAGCAATACTGGCAGCATTCTGGTGAAGGTATCAGCTCTAGAATGGGTCAATATGTCTTAAGAGAATTGTTCGAGAACGAAACCAAGGATCCATCTAGATTTAGAAGCAGAAATAAACAGGAATTGCAAGCCCAAAAAATTCAACAGAAATCTCCCTCAATCTCTGCTTCCTTCAGATCATCGAGTATGTCTCAGAATGAAGAAGTTGAAAAGGAGTTTAATACTTTTATTGAGCAGAAATTTGGGAGAGTTTTGGACTTGAAATTCGCAAAAGAGGCTAAACGAGCCTTGAGAAGAAGAATTTGTGGGAAAGTCGACAAATCGAAGAATCAGGAAGAAGAGATGGAAAAGGCGAAGAGAGGTAAGAGCTTAAGTGAGACCGATGTTTATTTATACCCAACTGGTATGGCTTCAATCTTCAATGCTCATCAAGCCTGCATTGGAATCTCTGACCCACCCAAGAAATCTGTTTGCTTTGGTTTTCCTTATGTCGACACTTTGAATATCTTAAAGAAGTTCGGGCCCGGTGTCCACTTTTTGGGATTGGGTGATGATGCGTCATTAGATAAGATGGAACAAGACTTAGAGTCAGGTGAAATCGATATCATGGCTTTGTTCTGTGAATGTCCATCTAATCCGTTATTGAAAACTCCAAACTTGAAGAGAATTAGAGCCTTAGCTGATAAATTTAATTTTGCAATTGTCGTTGATGAAACTGTTGGTAATTATTTGAACATCTGCGTCTTACCATATGCTGATATGGTGGTATCTTCATTAACGAAAGTTTTCTCGGGTGATTCCAATGTTATGGGTGGATCCTTGATTTTAAACCCACTTTCTCCATTATACAATAAATTAAAAGAGTATTTTGATAATGAATACGAAGATTTGTTTTGGGCAGAAGACGCATTATACTTAGAGAGAAACTCCCGTGATTTTGTTGATAGATCTAATAAGATCAATGAAACTTCTTTGCATGTAGTTGACTTATTGGTAAATCACACATTAATTTCTGATGTTTATTTCCCTTCTCTTTCTGACACTAAGAAATATTATGATGAAATAAAGACTCCACAAGGGGGATACGGTGGATTAATATCGTTTGTTTTCCATAAACCGGAACATGCTAAAAGTTTCTTCAACCATGTATTATTACACAAAGGGCCATCTTTAGGGACCAATTTCACATTAGCATGTCCTTATACTATTTTGGCACACTACCAAGAGCTAGAAGAAGTTGCAAAATGGGGCGTCGATCCAGCTTTAGTCAGAATAAGTGTAGGATTAGAAGATAAGGATGAACTTCTCGCAACTTTGAACAGTGCATTGGATGTTGCTGCAGCTCAAAACATCTGATTATTGAAAATGTTTGGTTTTTATTAAGTCTACATAGGGTCATTAATAAAATTAGAATTTTTTCACGTTAAACTTTGTCCTTGTAAATATATTAATAAATAAATAAGATCGAAATCATCAAATGCTAATATTGTTCTAAGAGCCATGTGCATGGTACCCTGGAAATTTCATACCATTACACTCAGCTGGAGGATCTCCTGTAAGCTCTTCATGCTGAACAGTACCAATATACCAGTATTTTTCACTTTCCTCATAGTACTTTTGCCAACCAGAAATGTCATTCTCAGCTTCAACAGGGTCCAAACCCCTTAAGTCGTAAGTAAATTCATCTGGTTTTTGAAAGCAACCCGTAACAAATGCTCTCGCACTGTCTTTACCACTGAAAAACGAATATGTTCCTTTTGGTCCGTAGATAGGTCGAGAATTAGTGACATCATAAACTTTCCCATTGATACCAATGTAAATTGGTAAAGATTCATCTGTGCCGTTATACAATGCTAATTCATCCAAAGTTAAGTTGACGTAACTATTCGTGATTCTGAACTTCAAATACCTCAGGTCAATCCATTTACCTTTGTAGCCCCAGGTGGCTGATGAAGTAAACCACCACGATAAAAATGCATTGAGAAAAAGAAGGCCTCCAAGTATACGAATTAAATCAACTAGATTAAATGGATCAGTTGTTTCTTCTGGTCTTTCTTCTGGTCTTTCTTCTTTCCCCTCGAATCTGACTCTCTTTTCTGCCATGACTGCACCTCAAAATAAGAAGTATAATTATATGAGCCCAGGAGATCAGACAAAAGCAATTTGTACTAAAGCTTGAAGATTACATGCTGCTATTTTCCTTCTATTATCTCTTCGTGTTTTTTTTTTTTTTTCTAAATCAGTGCGTATCATTTTTAGCTTTTTTTTTTTTCTCACATTTTTTGCACCAAATCACCCTACCGCAAGGCAAGGGCGCAAAATTCTACTCTTGTATAACGAATAATCAATGTATTTTACGGTAAATACTCTATATGAAAGTCTAAGTATGACTCAGCTTAGAGAAGAAAAAAGAAATTAAAATTAAAATTAAAATGTATTATCATACTAGTTCATGAAAAACACTTCTTCGCTATTGATATAGTTAGAAGTGCTGTTATTAGTGAAGTTCAATTTATCAGCATCTGCACTCAATAAGTTAGCCCAGAATTCATCATTTAATGCCAAATAGGAGTTTTCCAACTGATCTGGGTTAGCGAGATGCTTAGCCAACTGGTTTGCGGATGCGGGAGTAGGAACAGTATTATTAAAGGTGTAAGGGCCCGGTGTAGGGACACTTAATGGATTTACGGCATTAGGAGGGGGCATTAGGTTGCTTTGATCAATATTGTTGAATTCGTTTTGAAAGCCATTCGTTTGATTAAATGGAACAGAATTATTAATCGAGGAATTACCAGCATTTCCATTATTAATTGTAGGGTTTAATGTTGAATTCGTAAAGTTACTACTAACGTTTAAGTTAGAATTATTATTACCAAGGTCAGGAGTGGGAGCCTCGGGAGCCAAAGTCTGAGGGCTTGATATAGATGGTGGCAAATTGGGAGTTGGCAAGATCTTAGGGTTTGAATTGGGTACCTGTAAATGCGGGGTCTTTCTGGGAGAAAGTTCGGGGTTATCATTGGCGGGATTACTTGGGCTCAATAAGTCATTAATTTTATGAGCCTTGCTGGAAGTACTTCTTTCGTTAGAATCAGTTGGTTGAATCAGTTGATGCTCACTGGCTTGGACAGGTGATGAAACTGTAGCAAGGGGAGAATGGCCCAACTCTGTCCCAGACTCTTTACCACCTTGTTTAGCCAATTTTGGACTAGTTCCCAGACGACCCTCTCTTCGGTAAGCCGCGGCATATGAGAGTAAGTCCAAAGGTACGCGTGAGCCATACAGCTGACCACTTTCAGTAGTAATAAGACCACCCGTATGACTGATTTTATAGAGTTGAGATAATCTTTCCAATTCATTAAGATCCCGTTTGGGGAATCGATAAACATTGGTGGGTACAAAATTTTGTGGAGTTTCACCATTCTTTTCTAACAAATCTTGTACTTGGGTAGCATAAGTCTGAACGAATAATTGAAGAACCAAGCTTAATTTTTTTAGAAAATGATTTGCTGGATGAAGGGTACCAGCTTTATCGATTAGATGGTTTAATTTTTGTATGACGAAAACAGCATGTCTAGGGACCAAGTCTTTTTCGATATGTGAAGGTAAGGAAAGAATTAAGAATCTTAATCTTAATAGCATACCGGCAGTGTAAATAATTCTTGAAGCATAAGATATAGGCATAGCAGCAATATCTTCTGCTGTCATACTAGTGAAATTATCCAATGCGTTCAAACATGAAGTAGTACAATGAGCTATTGATACAATGGTCGCAGCATTTAGTTTTACTGATTGGTCGTCCTTTTCTGCCTGAGTTGATTTTGTGACGATTTCACTTAGAATTGGCTCATGAAGGTAAGCTTCTACTGAATAATAGTAGGCTAAGAATGAATGATCGTCGGGGTTGATTTGGCTTTTAATGACTGATAAATTTTTCTGGAATTCTGACACAACGTATCTTGAAGCATGACCAGCACGATCAGTAGCATCAGGAGAATGAATAATATGATGAATTCGTTCTAGTTGATGACTTAATCTCAGAAATAAGGCGAGATTTATCCATTTTTCAACCCCACTGCTTTGAAGTCTGCAGCAACATTCTTCAACGTAGGGAGTCCATTTAACATAAATTGATCTTCTTAGAATTAAGCAAATACTGACTGTGGTGAAATAAAGAATCATAATCAAGCTGGCGTATTCCATATTTGAATCATCATTAGTTTCATCAAGTGAGACTGATCCTTCCGAATTTTTAAAACTATAACAGGGCCTGGCAATGATACCAACGTCATGAAGTAATGTTACCAGGATTGTATTAAGTAAATGATAACGGCGATGCCTGAATAATTCCGGGGTATTGTACCAAAGGCATAATAGTAAAAGACTTTTAATTAGCTCGACTGACTTAGAACCCACCACCAATACTTCGATTGCAATTGCCTGTATGGCCTCATTATCGATGCTTAAGGTACGGTCTAAATCGTCATGAGTTTTGATCACGGAATTTGCAACCGACATGACGGCATTAAATAAATAGGGCTGAGTTTTGCGAAGTACATCTACAGTAGAAGATTCAGGAATGTCAACCAACGGATGAGCCACATAAATATGTCTTCGATATAGAAGAAGGCGTTCCTCGGCTTCTTCTTGTGATATGATTCCAAGGGATATGACATCGATATCTTTGCGCGATTTTAGAAGATTGGTTCTTCTATCGGCAGTTGTTCTCAAATAGTTAGTGAGTTCACTTAAAGTGGAAGAGCTACTTTCACATAACATGATGATTTCTTTTTCCAAATCATATTTGGAGACGAACACCGGAGATCCGAGTTCAGATGAGGTGACCGAATCGGTTCGAGAATGAAGAGGTGCTGAACCACCCAATTGACTATGATAAACATGGGGAGGGATTTGCAGCAGGTGTTGAGGAGTCAGAGAAGGATGTTGAGGATGAGCATTTGGAAGAGGATGTTTCTGTTGGGCTAATTGATCTTTCAACGCCTTCACTTGTTCTTGTAAATCAAGTATTATGTCATCTTTTTTAGTTGACTTGGTGACGTTGGAGGAACTGACTGAATTATGATTACCTCGATTTGATTCACCATTACTCTGATCATGATTGATTTTGGTATCAGCAGTAGCATTATTGCTGCCGTTGTTATTTGTACTATTAGAAGCTCGTTCGGACTTCTTTCTTCTCTTTCTTGGTTGGTTCAAGTCAATTTCACACTTTCTTCTTGAATTCAAACATCTTATACAGGGGCCAGCAGGATTATTAGGATCAGCGGGAGTACATTTCACTTTTAAACTATGACAACTTTTACAAGCCACCGATCGCCTGGTAGCTTTACGTTTCTCAGGAGAGTCATGGTCGTTACTGCTATGACTGGACAGTTTGAACGATTTCTCGCCGTCAGGTTCATTTTTGATCACAAAGGATGTACCATCCGGCTGAGGAGAGTAAGCCTCGGCACTTCCCTCGTCATAGGGAGACTGGGTCGACATGGTACGGCTAAAGCTGGGGCAAACGGGACGACAAAGGGTGGGAAGAACGATGGAGGAAGAGGTATCGGCGACTAGGGGAAGGGTCGGAAGTAACAACAATCAGAAGAGACAAGAATGCTGTTTAAAGTAGAGCGGAGAGCGGAAATTGCAAAGAATAAGTATATTTTAAGTAACAATGAATAAGATCGGTGATTATGATAAAAGGTGGAAAGAGAAAAAAAAAAAGAAAAAAAGAAAAATTTAAAAAAAACAAAAAAAAAAAAAAAAAAAAAAAAAAAAAAAAAAAAAAAAAAAAAAAAAAAAAAAATAAAAAAAAAAAAAAAAAAAAAAAAAGAAAAATGACAAAAAAAATAAATAAATTGAAACAAAGAAAAAAATAAAAAAGAATAAGAAGAAAAATGCTACTAAAATTTATAAGTCAGGAAATATTGACACTTTTCTCGCTAGGAAAGCGATCAAGAAAGCCGATTGAGTAGGTGGAATATGGCAAGAGAAAATAAAAATATTATCATGGAAAGTTTCTTTTTTAGTTTGCTGGGGGTATAAAGAGAGAGAAGAAAAAAAAGGAACCGAAAAAAAGAGCAGCCCGTTTGATTCAATATAAATCAAAAAGTTGAGCTAAAGTAGATTGAGAAGTGTTGGGGTCATGGCATGTGCAACAACTGGCGAAAATCGTTCTTGAACAGTCGTACAACTCCTCAATTAGAGAGGCTATTTATTCTGATGCCAAAAACAGGTGACGGAGCAAGGCACGAAGAAGCGTCGAGACCTGGTTTATAAAAAAAGAAAAGAGACAACTCCAAAAAAAAAGAAAGAAAGTTGACGTGAATGTGAATGGAAGCAACGTAACCGGGCTAGAAGCTGGTGAAAATAACAAATACGGTGCTATTCATCGAAAATGACATCGAAAATAATCCCAGTACCATGTTGTTCTTACACTTTAGGACCCTGGATAGGAAGGTGAACGGGGGTTGAGTGGTAGATTGTGTGAGTTAGGAGTGGATGCGCAAGCCTAACCCATTGTGTGTCACATGGAATCAATAACCTATAAAATAAAGTGTGGGTTTACGATAACTAGCTGTGTAAAAGGCTAGTGCGTACGGCGGCCAGACATCGAGACAACACAATCGCTAGCGGGATTGACTTGTGTCATTGTTGTACGTACTTTACACGATAGTGCAGCAGCATCGACAGCCGCTGTCGATGTTGCCATCAACAATCAGGTTGAGCTTTGTCAGTGGGACATCGGCCCAAATTCTCCTGCCGAGCACCAGTACAGCAGAAAAGTCGATCATGAGTTTTAGGTGTTTGAAATAGCTTAAAAAAAAAATAACATACAAACCAAAAAAAAGAAAGCCAGTCAACTTTTGCTTCCAATGTACACATTCGATTGAAGCCACCAAACATCTCTTGAGATTTGCTATATTCTGCTACTCCTTTTGGGTTCACACGGCTATACTGCTGGTTCAATTGTAGACTGTCAATTGTAAAATGTCTCTCTTATTTTTTTCCTGTCTTTTTTCCTGTCTTTTTTCCTGTCTTTTTTCCTGTCTTTTGACAGTTTAGCTTTGAACCGTGGACCGATCGGCTCACCGGCTAATTCTGGCTCATGTGCGCGAGGTCCCTACACCCATACACCACTTTTGGCGCTTTTTTTGTTTTACTATTTTGATCGTTCACACTACCTTTGGCTGATTGGTTTTTGGCATCCGTACACCATGCAGTACGGCTGTTTCGTGGAGAATCTACTGATTGTCGCGTAAGGATGAGGTGTAATCAATATGATTTGAAAAAAAGTGAAGGAAGAAGCATAGGAAAAAAAACAACAGTCAGAGGAACACCATATCATAATTCAGGGACAATTGAAAGACTGAAGCTCACAATTTTCCGCTACTGACAGATTGAATTGTAACCTCGTTTTGCGTCGATGAATGACAATTCCACGTTTAGTGCAAAGAATCTAACATTTGGGAGTAAGACGCCGTGGAAGGCCAAACATAATAAATCATCTCAATTACCATTATACTACAAGGACAAGCCCACCGCCAGTTTCAAGAGTAAAAGCAACCACGAAAAATACATCATGTTATTCAAAGGGTTTGTGGGGTCGCTCGTATTATATTTCTTATATTATTTTGTGTCCAATGGAGGATTAGATCAAACTTCATTATCTTATAACCGTCACGTTGATTGGAGATTAAGGCAAGAAGAAGTAAGACTGGTTTTCTTGGAAAGTTGGAAATCGTACGAACAATTTGCCTGGGGCAAAGATGTATTTCATCCAATTCTGGAAACGGGGGAAAACATGGGACCCAAACCATTAGGTTGGATGATTGTCGATTCATTAGATACTTTATTATTGATGGATTGCAAAGAAGAATTCCAAAGGGCTCGTAAATGGGTCAAGGACGATTTGGACTATCATTTTGATTATAACGTCAACGTGTTTGAAACCACCATTCGTATGTTGGGGGGATTATTATCGGCATTTCATCTCACTGAAGATGATATGTTTTTAGATAAAGCCAATGACCTTGCCAATGCTTTGGTAGGAGGATTCAATAGTCAAAGTGGATTACCTTATTCGTCGGTTAATTTACAATCGGGTGATGGAATTAAGAATCATGTTGATAATGGAGCCTCATCTACTGCTGAAGTGGCCACTTTACAATTGGAGTTTAAATATTTGGCTAAATTAACCGGAGAGTCATTATTCTGGGAAAAAGCCGAGAAAATCATGAAGATTTTAGATGATAACAAACCAGAAGATGGACTTGTACCAATTTATGTTCACCCTGATACTGGTAAATATCAGGGGAAATTAATTCGTCTTGGATCTCGTGGTGATTCATATTACGAATATTTACTTAAACAATATTTACAAACCAACAATCAAGAATCAATTTACTGGGACATGTATCGTGAATCGGTTGATGGCGTTAAAAAACATTTGACGAGGAAAAGTACTCCCAATGGACTTACTTTCATTGGAGAATTGGAACATGGTATTGGACGTCAATTTTCTCCCAAGATGGATCATTTGGTTTGTTTTTATGGTGGATTATTGGCAGTAGGTGCCACCAATGGATTGACTTTAGAAGAAGCCCGCAAGTTACCCAATTGGGACCAGGATAAAGAGTCCGATTTCCAATTGGGTGAAGAGTTAACTTATTCTTGTTACAAAATGTATCATGATGTCCCCACCGGGTTATCCCCCGAAATTGTGGTGTTTAATGAGAACCCTAGTAAGGATTATGATTTCTACATTAAGAGATTGGATAGACATAACTTACAAAGACCAGAAACGGTTGAATCATTGTTTTATCTTTACCGATTAACCGGTGATGTTAAGTATCGTGAATGGGGTTATGAAATCTTCCAAAATTTCATCAAGTATGGCAAAATCACCACCAAGAGTGGCACTGTTAGTTATACTTCTTTGGATGATGTTACTACAATCCCACCCACCACTAGAGATAATATGGAAAGTTTCTGGCTTGCCGAAACCCTTAAATACTTGTACTTGTTATTTGATGAAGATAACAAGATTCCATTGGATCAATATGTGTTTAATACTGAGGCCCATCCATTCCCTCGTTTTGATATGGGTCCCTTGTTTAAGACCGGCTGGCAACGTAATGATGATGATGAACGTACCAAGAAACATTACACTCCGGCCGTTACCAAACCCAGTACCGACGAACCAACTGGGTCCGAGAAACAAGACACACAAGTGAATGATCCCCCTGCTGCTCCCAAGATTGACAAACAACACCCACCTGAGGCTGCACCAGTTGGCAAATCGGTGGAAGAACAGGCCAAAGAGGCTGCTAAGGATAATCCAGAAATTTTGAAAGATGGTAAAGAAGAAAATAAGGAGAAATTCGAAAAAATATTAGAAAACATCAATCCATAGCTACCTGTTTAATCTACATTTGTATTGTCCAGTCTATTTGTTTCTGTAATTATTTCTCAATTGGGCGTCTCTAAGAAAAGCAACCCATAGTAGTCTAGATTATGGCAAAAAATAACTGTCTGTCTATCCCCCTCGATAATTTTGTATATCTAATACAATGAGGTAGCAATGATCGAAATACGCCGCATAGTGTCGGGTGCCTACTACGTGCTGCCTTAATTCCCAAGGCCAAACCTTGAGCAGACTGGAAATCCAGCTTCTATTTATATATATATATTTATTCGATATTCAAACACTTGTTTTTGTTTCAGATTAGTCTATATTTTTCTTTCTTTTTAAAATAGAAACGTATCAACCGTTTTTGTTAGTAGCCCCAACTTCACTCTATTTCCAATTTTGAGCACCAGAAAAATCACAAATTTATAGTAATAATAATTTAATTAATTAATTAACAAAAATAAGAGAACGAGGCGCCTTAATAATTAGGGAGACCTGTGTGCAGGCACACTGTAAAAAAATGCTTACGTCACTACGATCCCATGATTATTTCTGCTAATTTGTTTATGATACTGTAATTTGCATTCGTAAACTCGTAGGTGCTTTCAATTATACGTATTAATGCTATGTAGTAGAAATTAATTAGTAGCGTTATGTAGTAGGGTTACGTAGTAAAGTAGACGGGACAGGGGAGGAGAGCGGGAATATGTGCTTAGATGACTAAGATAAGTGCTAATTGCCGCAGCTGATTAAAACAATAAAGGTGTACTTGGAAGTCAATAACAATCACCAATATAAACCAATACCTAGATTCAACATTGGCATAATCTCGCCCTGCTCCTTTACTAAGGTACGATCATATTATTGTTTGACTGCTCGATCCCCCCTTTTACGAATTGAGCTCAGCCAATAACACCACGCTGATACCATAACTGTAGTGGTCTACGCTGGACTATACACTACGCTAGCACACTGAGTATCTAGACATCATATTAATATACGATATTTCCTATTTCACGTTGTTTTGGGTCTCTTATTAATAAAGCGATTTTGTTAGGAGTTCTCGGTTTTTTTTTTTTTTTGTTCTTTTTCCTTCTTTATTTTTTTTGTTTTTTCTTTACTTTCTGATATTTATTTTTCTTTTCCTCTTTTCTTTTTTTTTTTTTTTTCCTCTCTTTCTTTCTTGTTGTTGTTACACACTCTTTTATATCAAGATTCATATCTAAGCTATCCTATACCCATCGTCTGGTGATATCACGGCTGTTATGTCGAGTGATGTATGTATTCCCTTCTTCAATCCTCCGGTCCCATCTGCTTTCCATTTGCTTGTGCATGTTTGTCTTCTGTGTGTTCTATGTCATAGGATTAGGCGAGTGCCTCCCCAATATTGACCACTACTTTTTTTTTTTTCCCTCATTAAATTATCCCACCCTGATTATTAATCTTTATCATACAACATCTATCCTATTTTGACAAGCTTCCTCTATCGATCTGATTACGCTTATATCTTCTCTTGAGATCGATAATTACATGCGTCTAGACTATTTTTTTTTTTTTTTTGTTCCCGTCTTGTTTTTCTTTTTTTCCGTGAAAGCTGAGGATTACGTCACTTCGATAGTAGTATACTAACAAAAAAAATTTTTTTCATTATAGCTGAAGACGTCTTTTGATTTGGAGCCAAACCCGTTCGAACGATCCTTTGCCACTAAGGATGGTTTGACGGAGCAACAACGTAATAATGCTGCTGCTGCTGCCGCCGCCAATGGCTCGGATGATCCCAATTCAAACGCCGCGGGCGTAAGCACCATTAGTAATGGAAGTAGAAGTTCAACCACCAATAAACACAATCTTCATATCCCCAATATATCCAATCTTAATCCTAATCCCAATAAACTACCGGGGATAACCCCTCCTTTGTTTACTCCAGGGGGTAGAAGATTGCCTCCATTGGGGCTTTCTCCCAATGGCCATTTATCCAACCCTGGTACTCCTGGCTCTAATTTGTGGAACAGTTTACTAAGTGCTACCAACAATCATGGTAATGTTGATCCTCATCATCCGTCAGGTTCTGGGGCCAACCATACAATCCCCACGTTCTCTCATACCAATAGTTCCAGTAATCATAACTATAATCAATTCATCAATAATTTAAGAAAAACAGGACTCACGCCTAACGAATCTAATATTCGTTCCGGACTCACTCCCGGGGGTATTAATCATCCTGGGGGTGGGTTTGCGTTTGGCCAGGTACCTGGTTTAACCACTCCTAGTGCCTTGCTTAATAGTCCCATGACCCCTGGTTTGTCTAGTTTATTTGGTATTGGTTCATCTAACACGACAACCAATACCCTGAATCAACCGGCAGCTTCCAGTAATTTGGCAAACGCTTCCTCATCGACCACCGCCGCCAATGCACCTGGCCCTAGTTCGGGTCAAAATAATGATATTTTTAATTATCCGATCCAACCTGCCGGTACCAACCTTCCACCTCCTCCTCCTCCTACTTCAACAAATAATCAATCTCAACAACCTCAACCACCTCATGCCCCACAAACTCAAGCTCAACAAGAGCAACAGACCCAACTAACTCAACCTCCCCAACATTCTCAACCACTGCAAGCTCCTCCTGTGACTCAACCGGTACCTTCTGCTGCTTCACAGCAGCAACATCAACAACCGCATCCTCCCCAGCCCACGACTCACAGTAACCTGCAAATACAACCAGCTGATGGTAATCTACCGACTACTAATTTAGAATCGTCGGGGCAATCAACCGATACTCAACCCATCAGCTCGGGTACCACCAATGATTCCGAGAAATCTTCTTCTAGTCATATTCCATTACAGTCGCCTCGGGTGAAGTTAGAGAATGCCAGTTTTGGATCGACCACCAGTAATAAAAGACGGAAAAGCAGTGCTTCATCAGATAAATCCAAGAAACAGAAAACGGCAGCCGCTGCCTCAAATGGGGTAGATGCCAAGAAGCCAGGAGTCTTACAAGCTCAAAGTAGTACCAATACCATCGATACTCATGGAAGTGTATCTTCATCCGGTAGTCCTCCCACCATGATCATACCTCCTTCAGTGGCTTCTGTAAACGCCAGAAATAAAAAGGGTAGCATGTTGAAGAAAGAAAGTAAGACTGCGAATCATGATGATGACGATGATGATGATGATTTAGAACCAGTGGAGAGAAGTACCGGCGGTAAAAAGGGTAAGCCTACCGAGGCAGAGAAGAGAAAGAACTTCTTGGAAAGAAATAGAGTGGCTGCCTCTAAATGTCGTCAACGTAAGAAACAATTATTACAAAAGATGGAAGATGAATTATCATTTTATTCTACCGGTTATCGGGAATTGTCGGCACAAGTTTCTCAACTTCGTGAACAACTTCTTAATGTCAGAGGGGTTTTAATAGGTCATAAAGATTGTTCGGTGTTGGTATCTTCAGTTGGAGGATATGAACAATTGAATAATATTATTAGACAAACGGACTACGTGGCTCATATCACGGCTAGAAGTCAAAATAACGTAACTTCCATCCCTAGTACTATTCCAACCACTTTGAATAATCCCGAAATTGCTAATGGTGGTTCTGATAATGGGGGTAATGAAAATACTAATTACCAATTACCTCAACCTCCTACCACCACGGTGGCTCCTCAATTACCATTTGTAAGAGATAATACGGCTGCTCTCAATAGCACATCCTCCGAAACTTTGCCAAGTAATGGATCGATGAATTTCAACCGTCCTACTCATATGGGACATCCACATTCTCATCCTCAATCAAATTCACTTCCACTCGCCCCTCAACAACAACAACTGCAACAACAACCACCAGCTCCACCACTGCAGCAACCACTGCAGCAACCACTGCAGCTGCAGCTGCAACAACCACCAGCTTCGCAATTGAATAGCAACGCCAATAATGGCAGTCTTGTAAGTCACCACAGTCTTCTGGACTTGCCAGCGGCCGCTGCTGCTGCCGCTGCTGCAACAGCAGGACCAGTACCAGTTTCTCATCAAAATGATCAGAACAATAATTTGAGAGCCATTCACAGTATGTCCAATTTGGCGGCCATGAACCAAGTGCATGGGCAACCGCATATGGATCATAATCGCCTGCTTGGTGGTTTACAAAATAATGGGGGTGATAACAACTTCAATCTCCGTGCCGTTAATAGTATGATCAACTTACAACATCATCATAATGCTGGTTCTACTGTTCCTCAACATGCACAGGCGTTACCCAACCAAAGTTTTGGTATTAGTTGATTTGTCTTTTTTTTTTATTTCTTCTTCTTTTTCTTTTTGTTTATGCTAATATTATGTATTTATTCAATGACTTCGCTTATATCAGCTGGTTGTCGTTCCGGTGATTTCTCGACGCCAAGTCGTTGAGATATCACTCGCTGTCTCTCTGTCTCTCTCTCTATTTATATATCTTCTTCTTCTTCTTTTATTCATTTCTGATTAGGTTACTAACTTAGCACATTGGAGTTTACTTTTCTTTTCTATACATATATATATATCCCCCAATGGGCGGAAGTCTGACAATAATGTAGTCTACTCCTGATAGTATGGCCGCACTTCTTCTTTTTCAGGTATTTTTGCCTAATTCTCCATAACAGCCGCAATGGGCTCCTAATAGCCGCGGGGGGCTCAGAAGATCACCACCGAGGAGTTACCATATATCCTTATAGCTGTCGTTTAAGGCTGATGCGAGGGTTAGAACAAGGCGGTGTACCATTTATCTCGATAAGGATAAATGTCCAATTTGGCGAGGGTATGAGATACTGAACAGGTTGCAACTACAGAATAAACTTCGATACAACTAACCCTGAAGAGACTATCGTTACATCTGGTAATAAACGATCGCCTGCTCGTTTTATGGTTACATCGGGGCATACAGATGTGACCACCCACGACACACCCGTATGTAGCTCACGATCTGGGTGGTCTCTGAATCGGGTGTTTAGGTATGGTGGGTCTCTACGTTCGCTGGGCCCCCATCCCCTTGGTTCGACCCTGTTTGATTGCGTCGATTGTCTCGAACAACAATGTACAATTCTGGGTCTAGTCCACACCCCCACTTCGCCCCCTCGATCCATGGTTTTGACAGCTCCTGTTGCAGTCTGTCTAGACCTACTACATACAAGTTTGTTTGACCTTCCATTGTCCTGAATGATTGAGTTATCCTCATTGAGTTATCCTTAATGATTGAGGATAACTCAATCATTGAGTTATCCAGACTGATTGGATCCTGATTGCGTCTGAAAAACCGCGCCTAAACTCAAATCGGATTTGTTTACCTTTTCTTGTTATTTTTTTTTTATTTTGGAAAAAAAAATAAAATAAAAAATGTCACGATTCTCGGTACTCAAATAGGCTGCCGATGGTTAAATTGATTACATCAATATCGTTCCATAGCACCCCGAAGAAACGGTAAGGAATCGCCACGTTATACAACTTCATTAATACGAACCGTTTGTAGTGTGCACTTGTTATACTTCTTGTAACGATTGAAACAAACCAAAACAGACAAAAAAAAAAAAAGAAAACAAGCAAACGCTAAACAAAGAAACAGAAAAATTACACGCTGGGGACTGAAAGCGCTAACAAAAGAAAAATAAAAAAAGAAAAAAGAAAAGAAAAAAGAGAAAAAACAAAAAGAAAAAGGAAAAAGAGAAAGAAAGAGGAAACAGGACAAATAATCAGACAAGTTATTACTCAAATTGGATGGTAATTAGTTTCAACAAGTAGCGTATTTTCACCACTGCCATTTGCTCCTACTCCCTTCCTTCGCTCAGGTATCCCACTTCACGTTGTAATTATTTTTGGGCTTGCATATTCTCATCGACTGGTCTGATCCCAATTGCTTGTCTTGATTCGCTGGTTTTGCCTACTTTTTTTTTTTTGTTTCCTGATTCAAGGTCATTTTGGAAGAAACGAACCCCCTCTCCACAATCGCTACCACGGCCACCACAACCCGCTTGCTGGAGCCCACGTCTATAATATAAGTAGATCGTACCAATGGTATCGTCCAGAGATCATTCGGGAGAATTGGAACTCCCCAATCTCCCCAAAGCTAAACGCCCTTCCAATTCATCATCCCCTACTGAAAGTATCATTGGATCAGAACTGCTAACCAGAAAGAAATTGAAACTCATCTTACATCTCATCACCGCCGAATTGAAACATCGTGGTACCAAGACTCCTCATATATTTCTTCCCTTTAGATCAAGAATAGATGACACCAAACTCGAAATTTTCTTACGAAGAATTTTCCCCAATGGAGATTTGATCCCCATGAATAATAAAGACGATGAATACTCCGTCAAGAAAAAATTGAAATCGTTCGATGAATTCACCTTGATTTGTGGTTTGAAATATTTATGGAGTAGATTACCCAATAATGAAATTATCGGGTGGGATGTTTATCAAGAATATAAACGTCGAGAAAAAGAAGCCGGCTACCCAAGAACCGCTTTTTTAAGTATAATGCCCAAATGTTTGTCATCTCCAGCTCATGCCTCCATCGTTTATGATTTCCTCGATCTTCTTATTAGTGTTGCCTCCAATTCTCAGTATAATTACTTAAGTGGTCGAAAAATTGCCAAAATGTCAAGTTTATGGGCATTCAATGGTTATTCAAAACATTTCAAATCAGCTTTTT
The DNA here is from genome assembly GCA_030578475.1 of Hyphopichia wangnamkhiaoensis. Lineage (NCBI taxonomy): Eukaryota > Fungi > Ascomycota > Pichiomycetes > Serinales > Debaryomycetaceae > Hyphopichia > Hyphopichia wangnamkhiaoensis. Next base: position 83,730 of record JAJMSM010000043.1, read on the forward strand.
ATGATGCCACCCTTAATAAAGAATATAATTTTATCGAAGGTTTAGAATCGTGGAAATCTTCCAGTGATGCGTTATTTCATCTCCTTCTTTCTTTCTTAAGAGCAATGTTACCCGAAAATGAAGCTGATACCCTAAAATTACCTAAAACTTTACAATCATTATTAATCACCAATTCTTATCCACCCGCTGAAAACTCGGATTCTATTAAAAGTATTATTACCATCCCCTGTGTCTGTGTAAGATCTACCAAAAAATCAAAAAATGCTTATGAACTTTTATCGAAAGTTAGACATACCCTTTCTTTCGAAAAAAAAGATTCTTTCCTTTCTATCGAAAATTATACCATCTTGAAAAACATTTTCCGTAAAAAATCAACTAGTGAAATAGTTGATACTTTAACCGAAGAATCAAGAAGAATTTTATCGAGAATAACTGCAGAGCCAATAGACTCAGAATATGGTTTGTACCCCGGTTGGGCAAAACTGGCCCCAGTAAGTGAAGATGATGATGAAGACGATGAAAAAGATATGCCGTTATTTTCTCAAATCACCATCAATGATGTCTCTTTGCAAGATTATTATATCTGGACGTGGCTTTCATCTTTGGGTTCCGATCAAACAAGTCATATAAAAAAATTATTCGGAAGATCATTGGTGGTGGAAGCAGGCTTAAGAGGCTTCCAAAAATGGTTAATTGTGACTGAAGAATCTATTAGTCCTGATGACTATATACGTCATTTTAGGAGCATGGAAGGTGGTTCCCCTAATTATCACCCTGATAGTAATAGTGAACTTAAACCAAGTGTACCTGAAAAGGATAGATCACTTTCAAATGGATCATATAAAGATATGCCTTTACCACCTCCTCCATTACCATCTAAAGATCATGACAATAGTCTTTTGCCCAATTATAAATTCGATGAAACTGATCATAAACTTGATCTTGATGTATCTGGTGATAGCGATAGTTTTTATGTGTATCCCAGTCAGGTTAATGCTGAAACTCATGATGATAGTGATTATACCAAATACTTAAAAGGATTGAATGACCAACAAGAAGAATCGTTAGTAAATGACTTTAGTCAGAAAACTCAGCTTTCTCACAATAAATCAATTAGCTCTCGCAACAGACGTCCTCCACCCCCTATGGATTATCCAGAACCGCAACCTCAGGTTCTCCCTCAACATCAAAATGGCTATGTCCAAGGGCAGGAGCCCCCTTCAAATCTTAACCTGAATCCCGCTCAACAACATCAACAGCATCAATATCCCCCTTTTACTGCTCAAGATACCTCTCAATTCCCACCTTCAAATGAGGGCCAATTTAAAGAGCCTTATGAAAACTACGAAACAGAAGCTGAACTCGCTGCTAGGTTGAAACAACAAGGAAAGACCGAAGAACCTTTTGATAATTACTATATACCTGGTGTCGCCACTAAGGATGATCATAATCAGCCCAGCCATGAAGAATTTCAGCCAGGAACTGATAATACATACCTACCTCCTCCTGCGGAACGATTATCTCCTAGACCAGATATGGGGTCTAGCCCGGGACCTGGTACTTCTCCAGAAACTAGTACTTCATCACCTCTAAAAGATGAAGAGAAAGAAGAGAGAAGAAGAAGAAGAAAAGAAAAGAAAGAACGGAAGAAAAAGGAAGAAGCAGAATTGGCTGAACAACAAGCTGCAATGTATCCGTATGGACAATATGGTTTCTTTCCTGAAGGTCCTCCGCCAGCTATGCCTCCCTTCTTAGGCCCTAATGGTTCCATAGAAAATGTTCCACCTGGATTTCTACCGGCTGGTATGCCGCCACAATTTGGTCCAGGCGATCCAACTTCTCCTAAAAAATCGAAGGACAAGAAGAAAGAGAAGAAAAAGAAGAAGAGAACTTCCCTGGCCGAAGGTGGTGAATCGCCTGCAAAAGTTACCTCTTCTGAGGTTAACTCACCTGAAAGGATTGAACATGATCTACCACCAATTCCACAAGAACAACATGTTTTACCAAATGAACATCATAACAGTCAATCTGAGCTTCCAGTCATCAACCAACCTCCTGAACCAAATGCTAAGCTGGTTTCCCCTGTAAATAGCGCTACTCCTCTCTCTCCTTCTATGGCTCAACGCCAACAGTCTTATAATCACAATGGACCTGGTGCCCCATATGGTGCTCCTCAAGCTCCTCAAGCTCCTCAGCACCCACAAGCTCCTCAGGCACATGTATCTCAAGAGGCCATTGCACCACCTGGGGGGTACGGACAAGAACAGGGCCATTCTGGTTATGTCGAGCAATATCCACCATCAGCCCGTGTCTCTCCAAACTACGCAGCTCCTAACGGCCCTTCACCACATATGGCTGCTCCTGGCTATTATACACCAGCAAGAGGGCCATCTCCTCACCCAATTCAAACCCAACAGCCGTATGGACAATACCATCCTGGTCCCACTTCAGCACCAATCACTTCGTCTCAGCAAAATCAATTAAGGTCACCAAGTTCTTCAGAGGCCCTACCTGCTCAAGAACCACACCCACAAGTACAAACGCCAAATCCTCAATCTCGACAATCTGCTCCAGTACAAGCATCGGCACATGGTTACTCGCCTCAACCATTTTTGTCACCCCCTGGGAATCAACAATATGATCCTTATTATCAGGCACCACAACAGCAGCCATATTATGGGCATCCTCAGCAACCCATGGCACCAGCACATTACCAGGGACAACCGGGTTATCAACCACAACCTTACCAAGGTCAGCACTATCAAGCTCAACCTGGGTATTATGGGCAACAGCCTATGGCCCAACCTCCTATGGCCCAACAGCCCATGGGACACCCTTCAATGGGGCAACCTCCAATGGGGTTCCAACCTGTTAACCCAATGCCAGGAATGCCTGCCATGGGAGCAGGTATGCCTCGCGCAAGACCACCACCTACTACTAGTGACTTAGCAGTAATGAATATGCCAAATATTGGTGGGAAGCACAGCAAGAACGCAAAACCGAACAAAGCTAACTTGAGGGCTGCATTAAATCAAGGTGGCTTTGGTATTTGATTAAGGTGAGTAGTTTATCTATTGCCATGCATTCATGAATCAACGTTTATTTATTTATTTAAATGCCTGTATCGTAGCTTTTGTATTTTGATTTTCCCTTTTCTGCCTTTGGGTGTTTGACTACTTTACAATCATATCCAAATGCAAGTTTTAGTTGAGACTTTAGTTTTTTTTCTATGGGTTCAATCTGATTATGGAATACGAAGGGTTTTGCTGAATTTAGCATAATTTTACTTAAATGCGACAAAATTCTAAATATTGAACTTGGAATCTACGAAGAACAAAGAACACATAACCTATGAATTGAATAAGTAAAAATAAGAGAGAGTAAGAATTGAAGCAATCGTACATAAATAAATAAGGTGAGTCGTAAACTATCTAATACTCAGATAATCTTAATTTCTTACCAATTTCCCGAATTGAGAAGCCACTATTGTTTCTATTCAAGAATGGTGGTTCCGGACTTGGACCTCTTGACTTTATATCTTCATCACCCATATCGAAGTAACCGTAACCACCTAGTAAGGTACTTAAGGAAGATGAATCTTGAGACCTAGCCGAAGCTCTAATGGGTAATGGGTTTTTAGGTATCATTGATTCAATCTTAGCACCCACTGAAGTTTTCATCTTGGTATCAATAGGGGCAGTGACCGAGGCCAACGAAGAATCTTTCAGGTTGGCCACTTTGAAAATACGATAAATTTCATTCAAGTAAGACTCCAAAGTGACTAAGAATCTCTCAGTTTGTCTATGTTTAGAAGCAGCACAAATAGAGATGGAGTCATCTTTAATGATATAACCTAACCCAAACCCATTAGCAGAGACAGGACCAAACCCAAACAAACGAAGAGCAGGGTTACCACAATTAGATGTGGAAAGTACCGTATTATTCAATTTATCCCAACCTGAATCAGCAAAAATTTCTGGAATCTGTTTCAAGTGATCAGCTAATCCAATGCTACCGGAGCGATTTTTGGATGAAGCGTGATGCACGTTATTACCAATGGTGTTATCGGAAGAATGGCTATCTTCATCATCATCAACTAGAGTCAGTACTGAGGCCCGTTGAGTATGATGTTGGTTGTGATGGTCAATTTCATTAGTACCATCATTATCGGTATCTATGATATCATCATCCTGAGGAAGTCTTGAAATACTATTACGATGATCAGGGGCGATCTTATCTAGAGTGATGGTATCATCATTTTTCATTTCAGTTGCTTCGAGAGTAGGTACCACTTCTTCATCTTCATCAATGGAAGCAACGTAACGTTTCCAAATACAGAATAAAGCGTACATGTGTCTATCCACACCATTACCAACTGTACAGCGTTTAGTTTGTTGAGAATGTTGCGAGCAAGCATCGGATAAGTATTTGAGTTTTTCTTCATTAGAAACATAAGAGTCAAAGAATTTGCGGACAAATAAGTTTGATTCTTGGCTAACGGTACGGATGGCTTCTGTTCTCCCGTGAAAGAAATGTTTTGTCATGGCTGGTTCATAAGTACATTCAACCTTACCATATAAGGCGTAGTAAGTTGCCTGGAACGCCATTTGAACAAATGCATCGGGAGAATACTTCATTTTTTTAATGGTTGAAGACCCGTAGTTTTTGAATTCCAAGTGTTTAAATTCATTTTGATTGATGAGATCCGATAATCTAGTTTCACCAAATCTAAGAGCAAGGGATAAATCAGGGGTCAAATCCCATTCCAACTTACGAGGAATGGTAACCAATGACTCCTCTTCTTTTGGTCCTTGTTTAGATTGAGTGCCCCATAACGAGGGAGCATTACCATTGATTGATTGAGCAAACAGTAAAATTGAATCGGTATAAATATCACTAACAAATCTCAACACGGTATGACCATCAACCCCGGTATGTTCGAAATTGATCCCGGCTTTCCCATTCTGAGTAACAATGATTTGTAGTTTGTCATACCATCTATTGGTACAAGTACCAACTTGAACCCCTTTATCTAAGATTGATAAACCACACAACATATTTTTGGATAAGTCAGACAAATCATTCAATTTGATATCGTCAAGGCAAATGACAAATAAGGCTGAATCAATGAGGGACAAGATTTCGTGATTATTGGCGTTTTCAACGATGGTGGACGAATTTCTGATTTTGGCCCAGATACGTCTATTTTCGGTAGTTAAAACCCCAAAGGAGGATTTGGCGATTTCACTAATGGGGGTTGAAAGGGAGTCATGAATAATGGAGGTGAAATTAACCATCAAATCTTGTTCCAGCATGATCAAGTCATTTTTGGAGTCCAAGACGTTGAACCAGTAGAACTGGGATTTACTCATAACCACAATATGATTTGACATGGGGTCTGATTGCATGACACAACCGTCATCGGTGGGGATCCTGGCGGCGCCAAATAATTTGGAATATTGGTACATGCATAGAGGTTGACCATTTTTCAAGCGATCAACGGGTAAAGTTTCATTTTTCAAGGCCTTGATGAATTTCAAGGATGAGAGTGTCAAGGAGGCGGCTCGTTTAACCTGAGGATTAACACACATGGTTTCATTATTGAATGGGTCGTCTTCCAAGAGGAAAAAAGGATTAAGATTAAGCACCACCGGGGAATCATAATTCAAGTAAGAATCGTACCAAAACTGCTCAATGTAGGAGTTTCTCGTTTCAGAATAGCTACGTAATTCTGAGTCCAAATACTTCCCGGTCCCATCCTTCATGAACTTCTCAACGGCAGCCACCGTCTTGGCGTGTTCCTTTTCGGTTTGTAATGGCTTCAACACACTCAAGTAGTTATGGCAGGTTTGGATGAGGTCGGGAATGGGGAGTTTCTTTAGCTGGTCTTGATACTCAAAGGTGGACATGGCTGATTGTATAATAATAAATAATGAACAAAAACAAAAAAAAGAGGAACCACTCGTTGGATCAGCAATCAATAGCAGATACCTCGATACTTATAGTGGACGATGCTGACCCCGAGAGATTTTCCAACTGGCAACTCCGAAAGTCCAAGAAATTAACGAAACGAATAATGCAACACAAATAAACCCACAGGATAATCTGGGGAAATCCAGCTAAAATTCCCTCAGGCTCAAAGAAAAGAAAAAAAAAAACCAAAAAGAATATCCACTAGCAATCTGTATGCATGTGTCGATAAGGTGAAAAGGGTCACAAATCACACCAGGTGTTAAAATCAATCAATTTCTAGTCCACTATAAATGACTATTGAAATTTTGGTTGTTTTCCTATTGTACCTACCATTATTATTAATGATGCTTAACAAAAAAAAAAAAAAATTAGAAAAAAAGAAGGTCCTCCTGCACACGGCCCACGCATATGCACACCACCTAGGGCTCCCCCACAAAATTCACTAACAATTTGGCCATAGAAAACAAAAAAAAAGCAGATAAAAAATAAACCAGTGGACGGGGAGTCTTATGTAATCGCAAAACTCCGAAATCATCATGCACTCCGCAAAATGCCATCAACAATAGACGCCTACACCACCACACACCCCCACCAAGAAACTACCTGATGGATCTACGAGGATTTGGACTGGAAATAGAGAGAACGGTGTTCGTAGACGGTGGGATACCCTGGGGTGAAACAGGGATACGAGTATGGGTGTGGGTGTGGGTGTGGGTGTGGGTATCCGCTTACGAACACTCAGAGTGAATCTGAGTGCTTAACTCCTTAACCAGGATTGCGATACAACAACAACTATACCAAAAAACTAAAAAAAAACGCTAAAAAAAAGAAAAAAAAAAAAAAGAAAGAAAAAAGTGATAAAAAGAATGATAAAAAATAAAGGGAGGAAGAAAAATAATAATGCAATAATAAACCTAAGAAATTTTTTACAAGGTTCCGTCCGTCCATGGCGAATGGTGATTGACATTGATACAACAGTGAATTGAGACAACTCAGCCAACTTAGCCGTCGCTGAACAATGCAAGTGACTCCGTACTCCGAAATAGCAATGGACAATGTTAGGACCAAAGGGTTGTTCAGTTATCTTTGTCTTGTATATTTGATGCAAAACGGGTTACTACTTGATTGATTATGTACTTATGGCCGGTTATTGGTTCACGTTTGGGACATCCGTCTAGAACTCTTATTGCATATCTTTGAGATTTGGCTATCTCAGCTGATAATTTTGAGATGTTGCTTATCTGCGGGCTTTCCACCGTGATTTGAATTTTTCTGTATATTTTTACTACTTCGTTAACTTGTCTAAATGCTATATGTATGTGTAATCCGGATACACGGGTGCAAGAGAGATGGTGGAAGAGTCACCCGTCATCCAGCATGCGCTGATCCGGATTAATAGCCATCAGCTTCACCTCGTTTACGCCAATAATCACTAACACCATGCCAGCCCCAACTATATCCATGGCTATCCAAACCGGACTCTGGATCATGTCGACTAATGGCATTCATGGCTGTCAACGCCCCCAGTTCTTCAAAAGTATGGCCCAACTGTTTCTGCATCACATTACGAATCGCCAAATCCAGTAATTGAGGATCTGACTCTTGGTCATTCTGGGTTTCAATTTGATGGTGGTCGTGTTCTTGTTCGAAAATTGTATAATTTTCCACCTGAATATACGCTGGAAGAAGTTGATGATGAATTCGTGGCCAACTTATAATATCAAGCAAAGGTAATCCAAAGTAAAATTTTCGAATAATGGCGTGGAAAATGGCAGTGGGGATTCTCAGACCTCCAGCAGCACCGATAACCAATTCAGTTTGATTTTGATCATCCTTAATAATACTTGGAGCCATCAGGGATAATGGACGTTTAAAAGGTGCCACATAATTATATACAGAGGGAGTTAAATTAAACGCATTTCGAGTATTGGGTAATGAAAAATCATCCATTTGATCATTTAAAATCACCCCAGTATTATTATCATAAACCATTGAACCAAATAATAAATTGACGGTAGTGGTCATACTAACTGAATTTCCCTGAGAATCAACCACCGAAAAATGAGCAGTACCATGTGGGTTATTGGCTTCATACTTGGGTTCATAGTGGTTCCATGGGAATGTATGATTATTACTATATTTATCACGAGCAAGTAAATCTCGAGACCAAGTAGGTGATGTAAATTTTTTAATAAGCTTATTATGAAGAGTCTTATTAAGATGATCAGCAAGATAAGTACGAGTGGATGATATCCATTTCATTGATTCCACGATTCGATGAGTTTCTAAAATATCAGCATCCACATTCCTTGGTAATTCAATTAATGAATCAACTGGTTGTTGACTTTGAAGTTCACTGTAAAAATTGATTCCCGCTGCCAATGCCAATCCAGAGGAAGAACCAGCACTTGTGTATAAAGTGTGATTTTTACCTCTTAACTCAAAGGGAAACTGAAGGGATTTTTCTACATTAACTTGATAATGAGTGAAATCTTCCAGTTTGAGAATCCCACCTAGATCTGCAGCCGTTTCAACTAAGGATGAAACAATGGGACCTTGAGGATCGTAAAAAACATCACTCGACCCATTTTGAGCAATCAATTCGAGAGTAGCTGCTAATTGAGGTCGACGTATAAGGTCACCGGTTTCAACCAATTTTCTTTTATCCAGTTCATTTTTAAATATAAAATCCCAATTGGTGGCCATAATTGGGGCCACCGGGAATACAATTGATGTCATTTTATTTAAACTGCGAATCCATATTTCACTAGCCGGCCAACCACGATAGTTTAAGTCAATTACGGGCTGAATTAATTGTTGCCAACTTAAAATTCCCGAACCATGACGACGATATAATTCATCCAAACCCTTTAATTCTCCTGGAATCGCTACCGCTAATCCACCAATTTGTGCCAATACAGGAAAATGATCAAACATTTTTTTGTAAGCTTCACTAGGGGCCATTTCTCGAGCATCAATACTAATGACCTCATCATTTACCAGGCTTACAATAAACCCACCGCCACCAATACCTGACAGGTGCAGGTTAACACTACCAATACAGAGAGCTACTGTAATGGCGGCGTCTGCCGCATTACCACCACTGATAAGAATAGATTTGCCCATACTAGAACAAAGAGGAACATCGCTGGCCACCATGGCATTAGCATGTGAATGGAGATGTTGGGGCAGCGGTTGTAAAGTAGGCTGACCAATACGATCACCCACAGGATCATCAAATATCATATGGTTATAGTAAGGGGTCAGATGGTTAAAATTGTGAGCGAATTCCTGATAATCAAAGGGTGAATACTTGATTCTCCATTTTTGATAATTGTGGAAAAGAGGATAAATGGTGAACAACACCGTAAGCCCAAAAATCAAGTAACTGAACACAAGTCCGAGGAAGCGGGTGAATTTGCCCGGTACATGCTGAGGAGGGGGAGGTTTCGGTATTATTGATTTTTCATCGAGTTGCAAACTCAGTAATCTCTGATACTCCATCTTATTAACCTTTATGTTCTTATCAAGATAAGAATTACTAAGGATAGAAAGAAAGATGTAAGTATCTATTTATAATTGGCATATATATTAATTGGCATATACCTGAGCGACGGTTGTTAGGTGTGACTTCACATTCATAAGATAGCTTGGGTCAGTTCTTGTGGATTATGGATTGTTTGGTAACTTAGTGTGGAATAAGCTAATCAGTACTTGAAAATTACGAATGGCACTCTTTGTAGTGATGTGAAACCCTCGCGATTGTTTAGTTAAAACAAAGATAAGCATTTGGCTGACAGTGGGGGGCCACACCGCATACATCCGTACCTCCGGAGATAGTGTCACATGACCCTTCATGTCTCCATCCTCAAATTACGTAATTTACAGCTTAGATCCAATCTGTAAATCTAGATGTCTGAGATTTTTTTTGACCATTGAGATTATGTGACTAGGTTGTTGTCTGGGACTGTCCCCTGGAGTATTATGTCAATATCGTGGCGTCATTTACAAGGGGTCTATCAATATACTGGTGACTAACACAATGACTAACTAGCGAAATGACAAACAACACTCTGGTCTAGTCTCTGGTCTAGTCTCTGGTCTAGTCTCTGGTCTAGTCTCTGGTCTAGTCTCTGGTCTGGTCTCTGGTATAGTAGGCAAAGAGCCATAGTGAAGAGCCATAGAAAGAGCGTGTGAGACCAGGAGGTACGGGTTCATGTTTTAGTGTCGCAATTTGCGGCTTTCTCAGTTGCCTCATCTCATCTCGCAGCCGAATTTTTTTCAATTAGCCTTTTTTTTTTTTTGCAAACGGCAATCAATTGCGAATTAAGGCATTAGAGAATGCAGAATAGGAATGCAGAATGCAAAAAAAAAAAAAGAAAGAGCAAAAACAAAGAGGTGAAGAATGAAAAATGCCTTGCGAAAAAACGGTGAACAATGTACCGGAAAATGTCAAAGCACCACTGGTTTATTGTGGAGTATCAATGATAATAAGAAGTATTATCAATATCGCTAGTAGCTCACCTTTAGAGGCACTAGTGGCACAGCACGTCCACCGACTCGTGCTACGATGTCATCGACGCCAAATGAAGCGCAATATCCAGACCAAGCACTACAATGGAGCAGCCCGTTTGTAGATCTGTCTATCCATCTGTATTGTTATCAAAGTGAATAATCCACGGGTGGTTGCTCAATCAGTCCTAAGAAAAAAAGAAAGCGTTTTATGCTACTTCTGTCTCGTCGAGACCAACCATGCTGAGCTTTTATCAAGGTATGTTCAATTTTGTCACTCTGGTCACCTTTGTGTAGTTCGTATCCCCCGGTGTTGATCCTACGAGGAATCCGGGGTCTGTTATCATGTAGGGCCACCAGTTTTCAACTATTTTGAACGGACAGGTCCGAGCATCTGTCTTTCTCGTGACGAGCTTTTGACTTCTATTATACCCGTTATTTTTCTGTCTGATTTCAAGTGGAAAGTACTTTTTATATGCAATTAATAAAGCATGTTTGATATTTTCTTTCTTTTTTTTTTTAATTATTTTTTTCGTGATTTTTTTTCTTTTTTTTTTTTTATTTCCTTTTGTCTTTTCCTTTTGTATTCTACTGTTTGAGCTTGCCCCCTTGGTGGTTTAGAGGCGCTATCATGTTGCTCGTCTCCGTCTGATTACATTTGATGATAACCACCACATTGTCTTTTTCAATAGGTTTCTCTTATTGTTTCCCGTCAATTTGCTATCACTGATAGTTTCTCTGTCCTGTCATTGGCTTATACTTCATTTAGGTCCAGACTTGGTGACATTTGACTCGGCTATTTGCAAATCTTGTTCCATTTGTTTCGTATACCATCCCATTATCCCACTTCACCTCTTATTATCTGATATTTTCTTTCTTTTTTTTTTTTTTTTTTTTTTTTTTTTTTTTTTTTTTTTTTTTTTTTTTTTTTTTTTTTTTTTTTTTTTTTTTTTTTTTTTTTTTTTTTTTTTTTTTTTTTTTTTTTTTTTTTTTTCTTTATTTCTTTCAATAGTTCATCTTCACCAGTCCATTGTACGGCGTCTTTATCTCTGAGCACCTTCTTATCATATATACTTGATGATGTCCGCTGCAAAGTCAGAAGAGAAGCAACGCTTGCTAAGAAGTTTGGGCCTGCTGGATCATCCTAATTCAAGAAACCGTCATAATCGAGACGATCAACTTGTCAATAATATCTTACCATCGTATCATATGTTTCAATCTACCATTCTGAAAAATTTAACTCCCTCCGATGAAAACTATCGCGTGGATCCACCGGTTTACGAGGTATCACCAGTTCCTTCCAACGGTGCCAATACTCCAGACTATTTCTTGTCTCCAGTCCAATCTCTCAATGAGTCGGTATCCAGATCTGCCCCTCCAACTTCGTCTGATCCTCCTGTATCGACCCTGAATGACGGTTACCCATTCCCAAACCCTTCCTCTGCTCAGCCGTATTCACAGTCTCAATCACAATCACAATCACAAGCATCTACTCCAGGAACTCCAGGCTTACACCCTCAAGCATCAACCACCTCGGTATCCTCTACCTTCAATGAAGAACTGGCAGATATATGGGAGAATACCGTGTTGGCCAATGCTCACAAATTACCCAATTTGTCTGATACTACTAATGAATTCTCCAGTAAATTGGATATTGACATCACCGTGACCGAAAAAGTTTGTCAAAAGGGAGTTGCTCCTACCGTCATTGATCCGCTGCAATACGAATATAAACAAGGTGACTACATTCATGGTTTTGTCACCATCACCAATAAATCCCCGGAACCAATCCCATTTGATATGGTATATGTGGTATTCGAAGGATCTCTTATCGTATTGGAAAACAACTTGGGTCTAATCGAAAGTCAAAAACCAGTGACCGTCTATAAATTCCTTAATATGCTCGATTTATTTGCTTCTTGGTCATATGCCAATATTGACCGTTTGGTGACCGATAATGGTGACCCTCATGACTGGTGTGAAGGTGAAACCGATCCTTATGATAATACCGTATTATCAATAGATGTGAAACGATTCTTCCAACCAAATATTACTTATAAACGATTCTTTACATTTAGAATTCCCGATAAATTACTAGATGACGCTTGTGAAATCCATAATTTCCTGAAACACACCGACATTCCTCCTAGTATTGGGGTACTGAGAAATTTGGCATCAATTCCACTCATGTATTTATCCAACACCGACAGAAATGAACGTAAATTGAAGGATTTTTCCTTCATTGATACCTACATTAATTATAGTGTGGATGCAAGAATCATTGGTAAAGCTTCAGAATATAAACATAAACCAGTGAAACCTAGCAGGCATCGTGATCAATACGTCATTGCTAAAGAAATGATGTGCCCAATACGAGTCATTCCCGTGAATTCTAACCAAGGTGACTATTTTGGAGCCAGAAATGAACAAGTGAGTCTTTTTTATCGTGCATTTGTGGATAGCGTCAAGAATAAAATTGCCTATGGTTTGGAATCATTAGCCAATATGGATTCAAACCGTTCGTCAAGAGAAGTAACATCACCTTGGGAATCCCCAAATAACAATACCAATTCCACTCCTAATACCCCAATGGATGAAATAAGTGCCACTTTTTCATCACTTTCTCCAAATTCTTCCAATACTCGTTTGAAACAATTATACACCGTTGCTGATAGCACCACCAAAGAAAATTATAGAAAACAATTCAAAAACTTGGAAAGTACTCGTAGCCATGACAATAACAGCAGTGGACTCAATGACGAAGACTATGATGATGATGTTTATCAGTACTTGACTCCTTTTAAGAAAAAGTCACTCACCGGATCCACCAAAATAATGGGTGTCTTATCATTATCGACCCCAAAACAAGACTACAGAACATTATACGTCCCTCCATTGAAATTTCGTACTTCAGATCAGAAACCAGACACTTCCTTGTCCATTCCTATGGAAGTAGCATTCTTTTATGACCATGAAAGTCTCAAAGGTGGGAAAAGTGCCCCTCCAGAAGTTAAATCGGTAAACTGCGAGTTAGTGGCTCTTACCTTAAGATCTAAGAAACACCCTATACCAATTGAATTCAACCATGAAATGTGTTTCAAAGATAAAGTTGTCTTGAGTAATAATAATGATGGATCTTCATCCAGCATTTTCCAGAGCCTTTCTTCTAATAAGAAAGAAACCGAATCAAATACCAACAACTTCGACCATATAGTGGTCAAACCAATGCAGGAATATTACAAGCAGATTACCGACTTGATCAGAAAATTTGGCGATGACCCCACCTTCCGTGTCGAAAGTCTGTTCTTCAAAGACTTGAAAGCTTTGGCCTTCCTACAATCAAAACACATTACTCTCCCTGTGGCCGATGTCAAGTTCTACGCACAATCACAAAACAACCGTGGTCTTTCACCAAACTTAGCAAATATTGCTTGGAATCACACCAAGTCCAGCACCAATGATAACTACTCCATTTACCTGAAGAAATTTGACTTGGCACTCGACTTATCAAGATGCTACCCTATGGGTACCGAACCTCCAAAGAGCGGCATCACCTGCTTTGATAGTTTCACCTTAGTTCCTAGCTTCCAAACTTGCTACATGGCCAGATTGTACTACGTTAAGGTGAGTGTCAAAATGGTAAATGGTACTGTTCTCAGTGTGAATGTTCCATTGACCATTGAAAATTAACCCGCCATTTACTTTTAGGGTGTTTCATTCCTTCATTTCTTTCAGCCATTGTGTTCTTACATATGTATTAGTTCTTGCCATTCATCTCATTAATAGAGTCTTCATTTCGTTATTTTCTTTCATTATATACAACAATTATATACAACATTTCTTGCAGCAAAATTGGATGTAATCCCAATTTAAAGCCCGTACCCCTATAATAATTTGAAGCAGAGAAGAAGTAAAAAAAGAAAAAAAAAAAAGAAAACGCCGTTGCGTCAAACAAAACAAAAAAAAAAACTAAAGAAAAAAGAGAGAAAAACAAAGAAATGAGAACAACCCGGATAAAATTACTGTCTTCCTTCGGTTGCATCGATCATTCGCTGCCTGAAATGGTGTCACTGGCGTATTCATAATTTTTCCACAGTCTTGTCTCCATCCACATTTGCTAGTTGCAACACACTGCTTTTGTCTTTCTTGTTTTCTTGCTTATTATCCGTTCGCATATTAGGGTTCTTGTTTGTTCGTTCTCTGCTACTTAACATCCCTAACGCCGTGGTTTGGTCACAGGTGCTAAAGAGAAAAAGCGCTCAATCACGTTTGAAGAAGCTCAAGGAGTGTTCGAACCCGAGTAAACAGCACTAAGGCGTTTGTTTTCTCTGGTCTGAATAACTAGAGATCGTATTTCTAGAGTTATCACTCCTTTATAACATCTTGCTGGGCCAAGTTACCTTCCCCCTGCGTCGTGTTCTGCGTCTGAATCTGTTACGGTGGTTTTTATTGTGCCCAATTTTACTGCTTCTGTGGCCCGTATCCTCCTTTAACTTTGTACCAAGGTCCATTGGACTAAATATTTGGAATTTATATCGTCAGCAATCCCGGCTTTCTTTTCTTTATTTGTTCATTAAGGAACGGTGAATTCATTGTTATATACATTCAATTTTGTTCTTCGTTGGTGCTTTCATAAAAAAACCGGTTTCAGAGCAGTTTATCATCCCAGGTGGCCTATACACTGAGTGACTTTATTTTTTCTCCCTAATCTATTGATTAATATAATACAATCACCAACTTTTACCTATTTGAGGATTTTGCCTATTTCCTAAGTGATACTCGACAAACAGTATTACAAATGGATACTCGTGGGTCTAATAGGTTTCACCTAAGACTTTCGAACTTGTCTATTCAAGACAATGACTCTACTCCTTCTTATAATGACGCCATTACCACTCCTTCGGAGTCTTTACCTAACTCATTTGCGCAAAAGAAAAAGAATAATGATGACGACCAAATAATTAATATTCTTCCTTCTTACCAGATGTACCAATCCACTATATCCAAGAATTTGACACCGTCTAGAGAAGATCTAAGAACAGACCCTCCTTGCTACGAACCTACTCCATTATCGTCAGAGCCATCAGGATCCAGTGTCAATGAGTATTTCAGTATTCCAGGAACAGGAGCTTCAATCCCGAGCACTCCCGATCTTCCATCCACTAGAAGACCATTTGAGTCAGCTCCTCATGATGACACGGTAGACGATTTTACCAGATGGGAAGATACCATCTTGGCCAATTCCCATAAACTAAAGAGACTTCCTTCTCTCAATAAAGATGTCTCAAGGTTACTCAACGTCAAAATTCATCTCACCGATCATATTGGTAAAATTGGTGTGCCACCAAATATTATTGATCCTTTATCAATTGAGTATAAACAAGGAGATTGCGTATATGGGTTTGTCACAGTAACAAATCAGACCGATGGTCCTATACCATTCGATATGTTTGCCGTGGTGTTAGAAGGTTCTATTACTTTTGGCGAGCATCCAAACCCGACAATGAAACCTCCAGTTTACATGTCCAAGTTTCTCAGTATGTTTGATTTCAATGCCTCTTGGAACGATGGGTGTCTAGATCGGTTAACCACTGACCATAATAACCCGCATTTCGTCTTTGGTAATACCATTGATCCAGTTGATAATACTTACACTCATTTGGATCATAGGAAAATATTTGAACCTCACGTAACCTATAAGAAGTTTTTTACCTTCAGATTACCTGAGAAGTTATTAGATAGTTCGTGCGAGCATGGTTTTGTCAAACACCTTCAGCTTCCTCCCACTTTGGGTGTGTCCAAGAATGAAATTATTGGGAACCTCCGCCAGAAGTGGAAGGACGGGAATGGAGAAGCACATTCCTATAGTCATTCTCAACCTCATCTGCACGTGACTTCTCCGGCACTTTCTCCATGGACTTCTCCAAGTCATTCTACTATTCATTCTGCTAATAACTCCTCTGATCAATTGTCATCGCTTGCTTTCAAAACCGATGACTTAACCAAACATGATTCCCACAAGCATAAAATAAAATATGCCTCAATAACCAATGATTTTGCCTTTCCAGATGCATCCTTGTCTTATAGCATCAGTGCTAGAATTATAGGTAAGGCTTCTGAGTACGAAAGTTTGTTCATGAAAAATCCATTTCCTCACCTCAATCCGAATAGCGATGAGTATGTTGTGGCCAATGAGGACAATTGTTACCTAAGGGCTATTTTTACTACTCATTCTGTCTTTGAACTTAACAGGTCCATGATTAATGAAGAGGCTAGACTTATATACGCCAATATGGTAACTAAGATTAAAGATAAAATCAATTTGGGGCGAGAATTGTCGGCGCTTCGCCCCGAGAATCGTGGTGGGCACAGCTCAGATGGCCCCAATCTTCTCACAACGTGCTCTTCATCATCATCTCTACACCCAACTTCTAGTGCCACCGAATTAGCTAAAATGCAACAATCTTACTATACGAAAGTCCGGAACCAAGACACCTATCACCATGAGTATCATCGCGAAAATATTTATGAAGTCTTCTTGCCTTATAAGAAGAAAACAATTTTAGGATCCTCTAAAGTAATTGGTCTTGCTGCATTATCTACTCCCAAAACGGAGTATATGGTCTCTTATATACCTTTACCCCAATTCCGTAATTCAGATAAACCTTTACCGGATACGAAAGTGACAATTCCTTTTGACTTGACATTCATCTACACTGATGGTGGCCACCACTCTGTTCCTGACTTCAGGAAAATATCTGTCGAGCTTATTGCTCTCACAGTCAAGTCAAAGAACTTACTGATTCCGGTAGTCTTCCATCCGGATATGTTGTTTGAAAACAAAAGTCGTGGTCTAGATAATTTTGACATTGTGACTATTAAAAAGTTCCAAAAGTACGCCGCTGACTTATCCAAAGTGTTAAAAGAGGTGGGTGTTGAGGCTTTAGAAATCGATCGTGAGACCTTTTTAGATATTAAAGCATTAGCAAACTTGGGTTCCAAGTATGATCATTTGAAGCTCCTGCGCAATTCAGTTTCAAAGGCCCATTCAAGTGACACTGTACCCTATTTGAATCAATTACCTTGGGAGACGGAAACCATTAAGACTACAGGTAGTAATGGTGTCCTTGAAGAACAAGTGAAATTTACAAAGAAATTTGATCTACATCTCGATATTAAGGACGCTGTGTATAATGGCCCGACTCCTAACGATTTTTGCTTAGTTCCTGACTTCCAAATGTGTTTAATGGCAAGATTATACTACCTTAAGATTGATTTGAAATGCCCCAATGGTGACAAACTTACAATGAAAGTTCCAATTGTATTACAGCGCCAAAGAGAGTCTAGCGAAGAGTAGTACCTGTCGTTTTTTTTTTTTTATTCTATTTTCCTTTCTTTTTACGAACAATTTTTAATGATTATATAGAACAATACTTGCATAATAAACAACTACTATATACCTCGAAAATGTGATTAATTTCAAAGTCGGCCTTCGTCAACTAAATTAATCAGCGAAAGTAGCTTTTTGCAGTCGAACAAGATTTTAGTTTAATACACGACTAGAATAGGCTGCATCGAAACTTCTCGCATCGCTTCCTTTTTTTTCTTTTTTTTCTATATTTCACTCATCTGATTAATACTGTACTTTGATAAGAAGAACATTCAAAGTCTTCATAGCTAATACCTCGAAAATAGACCTTATACAAACATGGATGATCTTATATCTGAATGGGAGAAACGCAGATATGTACCTAAACCTGGTGAACCAGACTTGCCCCCCCAATTATCCGAGTTGGCTGAGAAATCAACGGAAGATGTGATGAGAGAGTTGAATCGTTTACCATTTTTCATGACCGAGTTAGATGAAACTGATGGGGAAGGTGGAGAAAATGAGAACTTGGAAGCTTTGAAAAGTTTGGCATATGATGGTGAGCCTGATGAAATCGCCACAAACTTTAAAAATCAAGGTAATGACTGCTATAAAGCTAAACAGTATAAACATGCAGTTCAATATTATACCCAAGGTATAGAAGTTGAGCACGATGTCGAGTCCTTAAAGGTAGCATTGTTGGTGAATAGAGCTGCTTGTAACTTAGAGTTGAAGAACTATAGAAGATGCATAGAAGACTGTAAAAGAGTATTATTAATTGATGAAAAGAATATTAAAGCATGTTACAGATCTGGTAAGGCCTTCTTTGCCGTCGGCAGGTACGAGGAGGCAAAAGGCATTTTGGAATACGGCCTCACGATTGATCTAGAAAACAAACCTATCAAAGACTTACATAGCCAGACAGTCTCAAAACAAAAACAAATAAACGATGCCATTGAACGAAAAGAACGCGAAGCCAAGGAGGCAGCAATGAAGAAGACCATTTTAGTGAATGCTATTAAATTGAGACATATATCTATTTTGAAGTCCTCGAAGCCTGCTGAATTATTAGAAGATGCTAAGATACGATTAGAGGATGAAGTTGACCATGAATCACAATTGATATTCCCAGCTATGATTCTTTATCCAACCATTGATGAGTTCGATTATGTCGGAGAAATTAGCGAATTAAGTACTCCAACTGAAATATTAGAATTAATCATGAATAGACCAAGAGAGTGGTTCGAAGACCCTAAACATAAAAACTTTACCGTGAAAAAACTTCAATGTTTCATGGAAACAGAGGCAGGTGGGTTAGTTAAAGTAGGCAAAAATGCTGCCATCAATAGTGCTTTAATGTCTGACAAAGCCAAAGCACCATTGTTCGATAATGCATTGAGATTATACGTTATACCAAAAGAGGATGTTGAAGAATGGCTCAAGAACTGGAATAAGGAAGCCGTATTAGCTAAGCGTGAAATGTAAATAGTTTGATGATATATAATTATAACACAATAGTAAATTACAAAGTTACATAATATACATACCCTCCCCATAATAAATTAAGGAGAGCAATTAGGTGACGGCTTACCACGATGTCTAGATGCCTGAGACTCGAAAATGTCTTCCATATTTAAGGGAGGCACTTCTCCGAAAATAGTAACTGGATCAATATTTCTTTTTTCTTCCATAATTCTTTGAAGTTCGGGAGTGGCAGCCCAATTTTGCAAGTATTTGTTTGCTTGATGATTATCGTCATCATCTGAGGGAATATCGGGAAGGTTATCAGCAGTAAAGTGATTATTTGTTGGTGTCAGGAGAATATCTTTGATAACAAAATTGTCTTGGCCAGCAGGAGGTTTCTTAGAGGACTTCAAGGGAGTCTCTGCGCCTGGAGTGTTGGCTTTCCGGCGTACTGAATTCACAGCAGATGAAGATGCTGTTTGTCTCTTTTCTTTCAAATACCTCCCACCCCTTGCAGCATCAGGCAACGGAATCGCATTTCCTCTTCTTGCTGAATGAGACTCAGCAGAAGCCAATGAGTCAATAGTTTTCTTAGATGGCTTAAGACTCACCTCAGTTAATGTAAGTTTAGCTGCCGGTTCAAGTTTCTGCTTCTGGCTTGAATGGCTTAATAACTTCTGGCTCTTCTCTTGCATTAAAGTCGAAGAGTTAGAAGGTAATTGAGATCCAGGAGATTTGACAGGTCCCTTAGACGGCCTTTTCTGTTCTGCTAACCTGACACTGCTAGGAGACTGTAATTTCAAGGGAATTAGATTAGTGACTTTGTTATCAGGCTTATGAGTCAGTAAAACCAACTTTTGTTTGGTGCGCTGAGCTGCGGCCTCATTTCTTTCAGCCATCAATGACTTCTTATGAAGCAGCCTGGACTTCGTTGGTCTTATATCAGAGCTATCATCCTCACCATGTAGTAAAGTATGTTTCTTGTGATTATCAGGGGATAACGGCGCAGAGGTGGCTCTGATAGTGGATGAGCTGTTGTTGCTGATATTATTAGTCTTTTCTGGGTTTAAGGAAGTAGATAAAAATTTATTCTTGGTAAATGCCTCGGGCCGTTTCTTATCCCGAATAGGACTCTTGACAGTTTTCGCAGCACTAGAGGTGGTTGGTGCCAACAATCTATTCACCATATCACTTTCCTTTTTGTGGCTAATTCTTTTCAGGTCTGAAGTTAGTAAGACCGACGCGTAATCTGTGGGTGATGCTTTTACGAGGTCTGTATCCACACCAAAGCGTGAGTATCTTGTAGGGGAGCGAGATTCGGTCTTGATTGTAGATGCAGTGGATATTTTACGATTAGGTGACCTAGATCTGGAAGGTGATCTTGTCTTTGGAACTGATTTCAACTTCGCAGGTGACTTCTCCCTCAAAGGAGACCTGGTTCTAACGGGTGATGTCCTCCTAATAGGGGACCTAGACTGTGAGAATGGTTGTGGTTTTGTAGCACCAGTCTTGTTTGGGGAAGGAGTTCTCAGTCGAGGTCCTTTTACAGAAGAAGCTGGTCGGGAGTTTTCTGCGAGCTGAAATTTGTGTTTTTGCTTTTGATCAATAGAGTAGCCATTATTAAATCTGCTTGGTGACGTCCTATTTGAACTTTCAGGGCCATTTTGAGCCGATTGCTTATACTCCACAGGTTCGTTGTGCGATTGATCTGGGTTGTGATATGAATGAGACGAGAATCTTGACTCTGATGACATGAAAACATTTCTTGATCGACGAAGGAAATCATTGGATGAAAGAGATGCTGGAACATTCTCTCGGCTTGTCGTCAGCGAGGTCGTATTTTTTTGGGATTGAGAGGTTTCAAGAAGGTTTTTGCGCAATGTGGATAGTGTATCATAAGTTTTGTCACGAACTGGTAACCGAGATTCTCTCTGATTTACCAATGTCAATTCAGGATCAGCCGGTGTAGCTTGCGTTTCTCGGGGCCCATTTTGCTGTGTTACAATTGTGCCTTTCAGGTTATGAATATATTCTGATTTTCTGAGAGATGAATCGGTATCATTGGCCCTATGAGAAAGCTCCTTCGTTGGGGGCTCTTCAGGGTTGTCCCTTTCACTGTTTGAATCCACCGGTAAATATTTCATAGAAGCACGACCTTTCATGCTATAACGAATATAGTTTGAATCGAGAATAGAGGGATGAACAGAGCTGAGTCTTGAAGGCCTTGAGCGGGAAGGGGGGATGGTTTTCCCTTGGACGTCCTTCTTCAGCTTGTCATTCTGAGATGCTTCCAATTTTTCTAAGAGATTAGTAGGTGGTCCACTTGCTCTGTTCTGTTTAACCGTTTTAACAAGGGAGGTAGATAGCCCAGAGAGGGGCTCACGAGATGGGAGAGACACGTAGACTGAAGATCTTTTAGGGGTTCTATGATTGGTTGAATGTGGAAGCTGTTCACGTTTTGGACGGTGATCATTTTGATGATCGTGGTGCTTCCGATCAGTTCTTAAGGGGAAGTTATATGCAGAGGATGAAGATGAATAAGGGGTACCATGAGACGAGGAGATCATGGCTGACTTACGATTATTCTGGGTATCGTGGTCGGTTAGGTTGCTGTTGTTTTTGGGACGCTCAGAAGAGTTGGGTAAGACGTCTTCAGTTCTATCTTGGCGAGTGTTAGCATCGGACGAGAATTGTCTTCCGATATTTATAAGAGATAGTTTACCAGCGATACTTTTACGAATGGCCGAGCTAATCGCTTGGAAGGAATCATCGGCATCACCATTAGATTCTGGTTGTGGTTTAGGATCAGAGCTAAAAGGAGCCAAGGTTCTGCGATCATAAAAGCTCGACGTGGCTCCGTGATGATCATCAGAGCGGTCATTTACCGAAGATAGTCTATTGAGAATATCATTTGATTTCTTTGGGGTACCAATGTTGGATGAGGATGATGGGGCATTAGAGTGATTGAAGTGATCAGGAGATATTCTGGTGATGGCTTTGTTTGGGTTGATAGTACTGGCAATGGGGATAAACGATAGATCTGCATTGGGAGATGTGGTGGGTAAATGGAGATTCAGGTAATGCCGGCGGTTCAGTTTTGGATTATGCTGAGTAAGGTTGTCATCTCTAGCAGGTGAAGAAGACGAAAGTGGTAAAGTATTTGGTGGAACTGGGTAATTGGAGGAGTCGTCAACATTATCTTGCTTGTTAGACGGGCTACTGGGTTGATTTGGTTCATGGAAAGACTCATATGGTTCTGTGCTTGAAGGAATAGACTTAGTGGTCAGCTTGAACCCAGATTTTGTTAAGGGCCTAGCTTCGGAATGAGAATTAGAATGCACTGATAATTGAGGATCAGGATTACTGTGAGGGAGTGATTGAAGAGATGTACTGTGCTGGGGTGACACTGAATGCAGAGATTGTGGTTCCACCAGTGGAACATGCAGATGTTGACTATAATACAGTTGATTTGATTGAGTGTTTTGTTGAGATTGATCATCATCTGAAGCGAGGAGTCGTGCTTCTAGTTTTGCCAAATCAACCATGGATTCCCACACAGAACCACTATCATCTTGTTCATTAGCACTCAGATCATACAATTTCCGTTTTAGGAGGTTCAAATGATCAACGTGCGAGGAAAGAGTGTCATATATTTGTTTAGTATTCTCGAGTGAAGCCATGGTTGATAGTTTCAACTCATTCTGGAAAAATCCCGAAGTACCGGGTGCCACATCGTTCTTCTTAGACCGGGCGGCGTTGATGGCCCAAGACATGGCTTAGCAGGACACTATATTGTACGAAAGTTGGTTGAAACGAAGGTGATGGGTGCTGATCTAAACCTGGATCCCGTGTGATCAGTAGAGTAACAATATCCCAAGTTATGAAAATTGATGCATAACCAAAAAAATACAAATAAAAACATACGCGCTTGTCGTAATATCTCATATGTACGGGCTTACATTTGACGAGACCCGTACCGCAAATCTAATACTTACAGGTTGTCCAGGGTTTACAGATTACGTCCAAGATCAAAAGATTCGTTTTTGCCTCACTTCCAATATTTGGGTTTTTTTTGCAGTTTCCCGTCATATGTCTATTTTCAGTTGGGTTTCCGTAATTTTTATGGTATTTTTTTAGTTTTTTGCGTCTTTACTGCACGCATAATTAAATAATTTTTGAGAATTAGGTAGATTCTGTGACCTTCCATAAAGGCGGACCAACTTCCTCGATTGTGTATTAAGTACGAGGCTCACGGAGTGACGAGGGGATGGATCGATGTATTATTCAAATAACAACAGTACAGTCCCGGTGATGAAATGCCTCATGACAGCCCCTATCACATAGTAAAATGGGCCGTTTACGAGTGCCCGTATTTCTAGTATGAGAGATGATATGAGGTGACTACCATTAGACATGTGTCAACCAGTAGCACAAACTATTGCCGTAGAATAAAAATTTAGACATGTGCGGTATAGGGCCGGCCCCACTTCCCCGTAACGCAGTATGCTATAGTCGGGAGAAATCCTATTACTTGCCCGAGCCAGGACCAACTTACGTACTACTAGTGGATGTCTGCAATACTTATAGTTCGAAGAGTAAAATCACTTTATCAGGTTGAAACTCACCACAGAAGGCAAGTTTTTTTTTGGCATAAACAATGTCCCACGATGTCATTACTGGTGCTTACCCTCCTAATACATGCTCATTATGGTCCACACCCACGCACATTGTTCCAATTTCTGTCAGCGACAGGATCCCGGCCGATACACTACGGATAGAAAGGTGGGCGCCCCGTCTATTTGTGATCTGTTTTGTACTAGTTCCGAGAATCTTTGGTAGAAATGACTATTTAATTAAAGAAAGGAGTAAAAAAAAAATATTATTATTGAACAAATGAAAGGAAAAGAAACAAAGAGGGAAAAAAAAAAAAAAAAAGAAAAAAAACGAAAAAATCAGCCTCGCTTTGTAAGATGATCATAAATATCCTCATCGGTGGCACCTTTCGACGTACCACTGATCAGATCATCTTCGTATAAATCATTGTTGACTGCCAGATAAATATATATAGGAATACACCGACCAACTTTGGCGAACGAGCGTTATTTTGAAAAGTGTTAGTCCCGTATTTTCTGCAACTTTGCCCCGTTTTGATCCTTCTTTATGGGGAATCAAATTCTCAAGTTTAATAGATTGTCCTGATTCTAGCAACTTTCCATTTGTTTTAGACTGGCATCCCAGTATATTATCCTTTAGCAGAATATTGCGGGTGAATTGCATTGCGTTGATCTAAAATCTCACCTTATTGATTTTACTTTGATTAGTCAGCTTTGATATCTTTTGATTTTTATCTAGTTTCTTGTTAGTCGATACTCAATTGCTTATCGTCATTGAATTGGGGCCATTGGATAGTATATTCAATTACCAATGAAGTTCTTTGGTATCACCAATACCCAGAAGAAATCGCAACTTCGTCGAAATCCGTCTCCGTCCCCACAATCGGGTTTCACCGGTAACACAAGCACAACTCCTATCACCACCCTTTCCCCAAGTGCAACAAATCGGGATGAAAACTTGAACATTCATAATTTATCCTTGAATAACGAATCAAACCATAGGGATATCCCCAATGATGATAACAACGGTGACATGAGTTTACGCCCATTGGTATCACCTGCGTATGAGGACGTGCCGATGTGGAATATTCTTCCGTCGTATCAATTATATCAATCAACATTTTCAAAGAATATTCATCCAACCGATGAAGATCGAAGAACAAAACCTCCAACTTATGAAACTTCATCACCTATGGGATCACCGTCCTATTTCGCAGGTGCAAGTGGATCCTACTTCCCCAATGTTTCTTCACTGAACAATCTACAACAAGAAGGATTATTTAATCATGACGGTAACAGTGACTCCAATGATTTCCTAGAACATCAAATACAAGATTCATCACAACCACCCCTACCAATCCCTTCTGACTTCATGCCTGGCAATAATGCCAGACCTATGGTCATGGGTGAATCACCCACTCGTTGGGAAAATAGTATTCTCGGTAATACCCACCGTTTAAAGAAATTGGTTGACCTGAATAGTGCCGTTTCCAATAAGTTGAAAATTGAAATCCTCATAACCGATAAACCTTGTAAGCGAGGAGTGAAGCCCTCCATTATCGATCCTCAACAATTCGAGTATCAACAAGGTGATACCATTCATGGTTTTGTTACTATTCTTAATACTTCAAACCAGCCGATGCCCTTTGATATGTTTTCGGTCGTCTTCGAAGGTAAAGTTTCCGTCATGGGTGATTCGTCGGACCTGAGACGTCCCATTGTTTTCTACAAGTTTCTTAACATGTTCGACTACACAGCATCCTGGACCCCGGTGGATATCGATGACAGTATCAGGTCCGATTTGGATGTTATTGATCCAATCGATAATACTCAACTTCGCTTCTCAATGGAAAGATATTTCCATCCTGGAATTGTATACAAAAAATTCTTCAACTTCACTATCCCTGATAAATTATTGGATTGTGCTTGTGAAATGCACAATTTATCGGGCCACTGTGAATTACCGCCTACAATTGGTTTGGAACGTGATGAATTCTTGAAAAAATTACGTAAACTCAGAGAACGCAGCAGCAATAATAAACCGTTGGCTCCTCATAGCAAAAGCAATACTACTAACAGTACCAGTAAGGCCGAATTTCACATAACACCTTCTCCTCCTCAACCAAGTACACCAATAAGAAGAAAACAAGGTTTAGATGGTATTCTTAATAAACGTATTAAGGATTTATGTTTCCCTGATACAGCTGTTAGTTATAGTGTTGAAACTCGTGTTATTAGTAAATCGTCAGATTACGAGAAATATATTCATCGTAAGGATAAAGATGAATTCATCATAGTCAATGAAGCAAGTTCATTTCTTAGAATAATACCCCGAGAAAGACTTGCGTTGGAATTTGGACCTCAAATACTTCAACGTGATTCAGAACTAATCTATAAGAATTTGATTACCAGGGTTAAGGATAAAATTGATTTAGGTAATGATTTATTACAGATAAAAGACCATAACAGTCCAACTGACTCTTCTCGTAATAGCGAAGAACTCCCTGGAAATGAACTCATGAGGACGTCTTCCACTGTCAAAAGACGTCAAATGTATAGTCAAGATGGCCTTGGCCATCACTCTTCGGCAAATTCTGGTAAAGCGGCATATCAAGCTTATCCAGATGATGAAGAGTATCAGGTGGTTCTTCCTTTCAAGAAAAAATCACTCGGGGCCACCCCCAAGATTATTGGTATCATGACAGCCAAAACCCCTAAAATTGACTATATGGTTAAATACATACCTCCTTATAATATTAAAAGATTTAGAATTCATCAAGATCAGCAATTCCCCACTCTGTTTGATATTCCTATTGATGTGGGCTTCAAGTTCAGCAGTGACACTCATTCCAAAGCTCACAGACCACCTGAAATCAAATCAATCTCAGCCGAATTGGTTGTAGCTACTTACCGCTCGAGAAAATTTCCAATTCCCGTGGAGTTGACAAATGATATGAAATTTAGGAACATCGCAGTTGAAAATGACAGTTTCGAAAATTACATTGTTAATCCTTTCAAGAAGTACTTGGATCAAATTTCACATATTGTCGGAATATTGGGATCAGAAGTTCTTAATATAGATAGTCAATTTATCATGGATGTTAAGTCTTTGGCCAATCTTTCGATAAAGTATAATAGCCTTAAGATTGATAACGTCAAGTCTCAGTGCAAGCAGGGGTTAGGTGACTGGGGTCAGCCAACCATAATAGAAAATGGAGGTAAAAAACAAGAAACTGTCTATCAAAAGAAAATTATTGTCTCTGTTGATATCAAAAACTTGCTACTTAAAGATATCTCAGGCTCAAGTGAAGATTTGGGAGCTGACTCTTATGCTTTAGTACCTAACTTCCAAAATTGCATCATTGGAAGGTACTATTACCTAAAGATTCAGATCAAACTCCACAATCATGATTCTGTATGCATCAAAGTGCCTGTCACTATACGGGCATAGATATAAGTCAAATTTTTAGTACTTCTACTAGAGAACGTAGTCCTCTTTTTCTTGCATTCTTTTTTTTTTTTTTTTTTTGTTTTCATTTCTATTTTATTTTTTAGTTTTATATTCTTATTTATTTGCTTTTCTTTACGCCATTCGATTTCTATTATACTAGTCAGTAAGTATAGAATTTTAACTGAAGAGTTTATCATTAAGTAAGTTGGCGTTCAAGAAACCCAAATTTTTGCATTAAGTAGTCAATTTCCCCAGCATTATAGTCTTGACCATATGCAGGACAACACACACCAGCTAAGCATAACTGATAGCAGAAAAGATAAAAAAAGAATACTGATGAAGAAACCCAATTACTAAGTAGTATACTGATTTAACTTTTTATATATTCCCTACGCTCAACCTGACTTACAGAGATTCAATCAATAAATGATGGCTTCCCTTCAAGACTTCAGTGTCTTCGGTACCAGAGCTGATGATGGGCTGAAGTTAGAATGCTCGATTTTTGAAGGTGCTAGTACAATTAACTTTATTATTCTGTTATTCATAACACTCGGAATATTCGTTAGTTATTTACCCCAATATCATCGTATTTATGCAAAGAGAACTTCTGAAGGATTATCCGTTAATTTTTTACTATTGGGCTCATGCTCCTCTATTTTCACATTGACAAACATTATTATTGTTAGTGGCAAAGCCAGGGATTGTTGTCGAGCTAATGTTCTCAATACGTTCAATTGCATAAATTCCCAATTAAACTTAATACAAATTGGTATTCAATGTACTTGTGCTATACTAATCCTTGTTTTTGTCTTGGTTTTAACGAAACATTCAATTAAGCAAGATAAGGAGGAATATGCCAAAATTATCCAGGTGGGACACTTTGTTATTTTACATGGGGTTGTGTCTTTAATCCAAATTGTAATTGCTAACCTTTCTAACCACACCATTCTCATTACAATTGCTAATATCAATGGTTTACTCTCAACTCTTTTAACTGTGGTGAAGTACGTTCCTCAGATTTACACTACCTATAAATTGAAGCACCCTGGTACTCTCTCTATTGGGATGATGTGCATCCAAACCCCTGGTGGGTTTATATTCACTGCTACCTTGATGTTTACCAAAGGGTCTCATTGGAGCTCGTGGATATCATACCTTTTCGCGGCATGCTTACAAGGCTCATTATTAATCTTGTGTATTTACTATGAGTACATCAAGGATCATGGGATCGACGCTCAACTTAGCGAAGACCGTGAGGTTGAACGAATTATTGATGAGAACTTAGAGAATGGGCACTCTTCTTCTAGAGACATAGAAGATAACGTGCGTGAGTCTACCCCGTTGATGAATTAACAAAAATTTTTTCTATGGACGTTCTATTATTCGCTAGTCGTATATAGGGATTTAAAAATTTAGCTAATTGTAAGGTTTATTTTATTGAAGCTTTCTCATAACAATAAGACTACTCATCCTCATTATTATCATCACTCGTATCAAAAAAAGTGGTGAATTTGGGCTTGGGTTTGGGTTTGTTCTGTTGCAGTATATTCGATTTCTCATTCTGCTCATTATCACTCGATTCCCAATCACTTTCCCACTCTTCACTCTCCAGCAGTTCAAATACCATTTCCATATGCTCTCGTAGATCGAGCATAACATCATCTACTTCATCTAAGAATTCGGTGTCTTTGAACTTTTCCTGAGTGCTAGGCTTACCGTTCAAGATTCCCTCGTAATATTCTATTGCCTTCTTTAGTTTTTCTTTCTTACGATCAAGGTTTTCTTGTGCTTCTTTGTCTAGATCATTCTTCCTCTGTAATATCTCGCTGGCTTGTTTCAACCGGCTCAAATCTTTCATTTGTGCTCCAGTCTTCAAATCTTTGAAGTAGGTTTTATGATCCACCGTGGGGTTTTTTGCCTGACGATTGTTCTTTTTGGATCTTAAATTATTCCCAAATCCTCCTTTACCACCTTTGAAACCATACTGAATTATAAGAGTCGTGATACCTTGGTTGGTTATGTCGGAAAGAATCGAGTAACTCCTAAGTAGCTTATTCGAGCTCTGAACTATAATCTTTGGCCCAATTCCTTTATATTCGTATCGTGCTGCAATGCATTCTTCGAGTATTTGGATGGGTGTATGATTAGGTACATTAAGAGCGTCTCGACCGCATGTATGGTTTATATATACTTTACTTGTCATAAATTCACCCATAAAATCATTAAATAGCCTTGCAGTTAGTACTTTGAATCGATGCATCTTTATAGTACTTTGTTATCAGAGACCCAAGGAGTTCCAGCTGAATCAGCGCTTATGTAATCAAGTATTGACACATCTTACTTCCTTTTTTTATTTTTTTTTCAATATTGTTAAAACTATACCGATATCAGTTCACAAAGTTTGTCATTCCCTCGGCTGCAATGTGATTTCTAAGAGACATCAGGGGTATCTCAATGCCACATATTCAAGCCTATAGAATGTACAAGTTCACCAAATCTGGTTATCATCATGGATAATTTAGTTTGGCCACATTTTCGCACGACCAAAAAATCATCAAAACCAGTTGCTTATATAAGCAAGAATATCTGCTTATGTTGTATTTTTATATTGTTTTTCTCCCTGTAAAAATTTTACATTCGGCCAATCAGAAAATTTCGCATTACCTCCCAAGCGGGATATTCCAGAATTTTTCACTCAACTTAAAATCAGCTCTTCTTTTTGAAACATTCTTTTGATCCTTAGTGAATCAAACAGCAAGGTAAAATAAAATGATTAGAACCGCTACTAGCACTCTTCGCTTGTCTGGTCGTTTTGCCAAAGCAGGACCTACTTTGGCCAGAGCTTATGCTGCTGCTTTTGACCGTTCCAAACCCCATGTCAATATTGGTACCATTGGTCACGTCGATCACGGTAAAACCACTTTGACTGCTGCCATTACCAAGGTTTTAGCCGATAAAGGGGGTGCTTCTTTCTTGGATTATGGTTCCATTGATAAGGCTCCTGAAGAAAGAGCTAGAGGTATTACCATTTCTACTGCTCATGTTGAATACGAAACCGACAAGAGACATTACGCCCATATCGATTGTCTTAGTGAAGACCTGAGAATTTTAACCAACAAAGGTTTCTTGTTCCTTGAAGAAGTTCAAGAAAACTGGGATGACCTCTTGATTGCTTCTTATAACAACGAAACTCAACAAATTGAATATGTTCGTGGTGAAGAATTCATTCTTAAAGATGCTGCCAACCACGCCATGGTTGAATTCTCCCAAGATGAATCCAATGTCTCTTTACTTGTTACTGAAAGACACGACATGTTCGTTCAACGTGGTGATGTTTCTCAAAACAAAACTGTCAACTGGGAAGCTTCTGGTTCAGCTAGAGTTCCATTCTCCAAATATAAGGCTCAAGAACTTGCTGATGAAGCCGAACCAAAAGGTTTACGTTTCTTAGCTTTAGCTAAAAATGGTGTTAAGGCTGAAACTACCGAACTTCCTTTCGTTTCTGAACTTGGTCTTGAACAACAACAAGTTGCTCCATTCTTGGAACTTTACGGTTACTGGGTTGCCAACGGTTCATTGGTCAATGATGCTGTTTCTTTCAATAGTGTTAGCCAATTTGAATCTGATTGGTTGCAAGAAAAATTTTTGGCTCTTGGTTTAAATGCTACTGAAACTGCTGGTGCTTTCCACGTTAACAACGCTCAATTATTTGCCTACTTAGAAAAGGCCAACCCAGAAGGTTTCTTCTCATGGGTTCAACAAATCGGTAGCAATCAACTCCGTTCTATTGTCGAAGGTTACCGTGTTGCCGGTGGTGATATTTTCAAAGGTACTAAAGCTCTTTACACTTCTTCTGTCGCCTTACGTGACGAATTAGTTCAACTCCTTACCAACGCTGGTTACACTACCTCTTTCACTAAGAGTGCTAATGCTGACGCATGGACCGTTTCATATGCTGAACCAGAAAACACTGCTTCCAGTTATGAAAGCTCTTATCCAGTTATCCACGCCAAGGACGGTGTCAAACGTGTCAATGATTACAATGGTCGTGTCTGGTGTGTTCGTGTCCCATCTGGTTTAATCATTTCCCAAAGAGTTCTTGAACAATCCAATGGTGTTGTTACTAAAGCTTCTCGTCCTGTTGTCATCGGTAACTGCCCAGGTCACGCCGATTACATTAAGAATATGATTACTGGTGCTGCTCAAATGGATGGTGCTATCATCGTTGTTGCTGCTACCGATGGTCAGATGCCTCAAACTAGAGAACATTTATTGTTGGCTAGACAAGTTGGTGTTCAAAACTTAGTTGTTTTCGTCAACAAGGTTGATACCATTGATGATCCAGAAATGTTGGAATTGGTTGAAATGGAAATGAGAGAATTGTTATCTCAATACGGTTTCGATGGTGATGAAACCCCTGTTATTATGGGTTCTGCTTTATGTGCCTTGGAAAATAAACAACCAGAAATCGGTGTCGAAGCCATTGAAAAATTATTAGATGCCGTTGATGAACACATCCCAACTCCTCAACGTGATTTGGAACAACCTTTCATGTTACCAATTGAAGATGTTTTCTCTATTTCTGGTAGAGGTACCGTGGTTGCCGGTAGAGTTGCCAGAGGTAGTTTGAAGAAAGGTGAAGAAATCGAAATTGTTGGTGGTTTTGAAAAACCATTGACCACCATTGTCACCGGTGTTGAAATGTTCAAAAAAGAATTAGACTCCGCTATGGCTGGTGATAACTGTGGTATTTTGTTGAGAGGTATCAAGAGAGATGAAGTCAGCCGTGGTATGGTTCTTGCCAAACCAAACACCATCACCTCTCACACTAAGATTTTAGCTTCATTATATGTCTTGTCTAAGGAAGAAGGTGGACGTCACTCTCCTTTCGGTGAAAACTACAAACCTCAATTATTCATTAGAACTACTGATGTTACTGGTACTTTAAGATTCCCACCAGGTGAAGACGTTGACCACTCCAAACAAGTTATGCCAGGTGACAACGTTGAAATGGAAATTACTTTGGTTAGAAAAACTCCACTTGAAGTCAACCAACGTTTTAACATTAGAGAAGGTGGTAGAACTGTTGGTACTGGTATTGTTACCAGAATCATTGAATAGACGATCTGATGTATCCTAATATTATTATCCACAGAATAATCACGGTATAAAAAGCTCTGGATATAGCTTCGTCTTGAGACTCAATTTGTCTCTTCTGTATATAAATTTTAATTATGTTGAAAATTCCGTATATATAATAACTTCCATAAGCTCGAATATTCGCTTATTGACTTTGAAAATGGAAAAGAGAAACAATTGAAGGAAATCATGGTTTATGTCCACAGAGTGGCACCAAGAGCCACCGATTCGCCTTCAATTCTGTAGAATACTGTATTGATTGTCAATTTCCTTCGCATGTTTTGAAATCAAATCGAGTTACAAGTTTTATTCCACAAATTTAACTGAAAAAAAAAAAAAATAAAATAAAATAAAATAAAGCGAAGAAAAACAATCATACGCGCCGTGATCGTAAATGTTTCTTCTGTGCTCATTTGATATAAATGAATATGATCAAGCTATCATATAATTGATCTTTACCATAACTCTTATCATTGAATTTGTCTAACCAACTAATCAAGTCAGCTGGTTCAAAATGATCACACTGCCGGCTTTTGACTTGCGTGACGATATAACAAATCCATATTCTGGATCAATTGGTTATCGAACAACCCTACATTCCAACAACCGGCAATTATTAGTCAACAAGCGAGAAGTCATAATAATAAAGGGTTCAACTGTTTCCAAGAAATTGAGCTATGATGAAGACGTGATAACCTCCACATATACCACATTTAACAACTCCGATACTGATGCTTTGGTAGTGTGCTTAAAAAAGGCAGCATATGTATATTTCCCTGACGGCAGATCATATGTGGTGAGTTTCCCATTTTTATTGAAAAGAGCATTCCCTTTTGAGTCCGGTTTAATACTAGAAAAGGATCAGTCTCAACCTGCTGTGAACAACTTTGGAAATATTCATCCTCCTCAATTTAATGCGGCTAAATTCTTGACATTAGTTGATCCCATAGGTGACTTTAGAATAGTGACGACTTCCTCCACTTCGATTATATCTCCCCACGAAGAAATGATGTGGTTCCCAAAGGCTGGTATCAATAAAACATCTTCATTATGTGCAACTTACAATTATCAAGATAGGACAATTATACTTTATCATATCAGAAGTTCCACTAGAAATCCCAAAAGGCCCAATGGTTCGAAATACCCGAAGCATCAAAAGTCCTTAGTAAGTACTCCAAATCCTTCGAGAATGCTCGAAGATGAAGGGCCTTTGGAACTGAATGTCTCCCATATTACAAGTGGTGGGAGTCAAGCAGTACTATCGTTAAATATGGACAAGAAAAGAACGAGTACTCTATTATCAGGTGTGTCATCAATGGCACGAATGGGTTCTGAGCCTGGCTTTTCTGAACCAAGTAAAAGTAAGTCATCTTTCAATTCTTTAGAATTCAGTGCATTTCGCAAGGATATGATTTTAACAAGAGTAGATACTCTACATCCAAGAGCACGAAAATCACAAATCACCATTCATGGCCTATCATACGAAGACCAAGAGGCTATCGTTACATCGAATAGGGCAATAAAAGAATGCTATATTTACATATTTAATCAGACTGCATCGTCGACCCTGGTACCCAGATATCAATCTTGCTACACAATCAGATGTAATCATGCCATACCCCTTAATAATGCCAATCATCCTGGTTGGTTACTTGTGCTAAAGAACGATAAGACCTTGATGATGGTACATCCTTTTCTCGATATTGCAACTCCTGGTATTGATTTATCAGCTAATTTTTTGAATATTACTACTTTACTAAGCTCATATGATAATGATGTTGCTATTTTGGCTAATTCAGGCAAAACTTACTTGGTCACGTTGGTACTTGAGCCATCGTCAGAAGTTGTTAATAGATGTCTACATGCCTTTAAATACCTTTCTGGGTCCAAGCTTACTCAAACTATATGGGTAATGTGGCGGTCAGCATTGATGTTAGATGGAACTAAAGATGATTGGAATGCATTTGTATCCACTCTTCTTGCCATAACTTATGATTTTGAAAAAGGAATTAGTTGCACGTCCAACGAAATCACACGTTTACTACCACAAGCAAAGAAATTGAATGGAATATTCAGTCTCAATTATTCTTTCGTGGATTTGATTGGCCATATTGTACTTGCCTTGCATTTGATATATGAAGAGACAAAACTAGACGCCCTTTCAGAGAAAGTTATGAAGCAAATTGGTACTCTTCTCACGCAATTTTCAATTTGGATGGGTTGGCATGAAGAATGGACTAAATATTATTTGATTGATACTCTGGGAATGGACAAACAAGTCCGCTTTTTCCTGGGTTACGTATTGGAGAGCCCACCAAACTTGTTAGAATCCTTAGCCAGTCTTTTCACGCATAAAATTATCAAATACCTAACTTTTTCGCAGCTTGTTGAAGAAACTGATACGGTCGATGCTATTGTGACACCGAGAACACATAGAGTGCTAAAACTATTCGAACTTCTCGTTTCTCCGTATTATGGTCCAAGTGATGTGGTCGATTTAATGTGTGAATTTGAAATAACCATGAGCGATCTAGAAACGTATCCCGCCGGTATTTATATCCCGCTTAAGGAATGTATTCTGATTTGTCAAGAAAACCCCGCCTTCGAATGGAATAGTAAGACTTTGGAATTAATTGGGAGAAAAGATTTAAGTATGCTCTTGAATTCTAAGCTGCAACCAATTCCACTGTACAATAATTTTTCCAACCGTCCAAAGCATTTAACACGAAGGGATATCAATCATGTTCTTGCTAATATATTAGATAAAAGTGATCTGGTTATTGCATGGGATGGTCAATCCGAAGCAGACAGAATTAATATCACAAAACTCATATTTGATCAAGATAGAAGGTATTATGAAATAACCACACTTTTGCATCAAACAAGAACTCAAACGGGGACCTTAGTTACCGAGGATAATATTAGTGAATATGATATGGTAGTACTCCAAAGAGAACTTGCTGCCTTGGTTGCACTTAGAACATTGACGATTCCTTTGGGAAGAGCAGCATTGTTTTACGCTGGTAGGATGCCATTATTGACTGAAAAATTCCCAATTCCTAAATTCAACTTGAATACATTGATAGCACCTACTATGACAAACATAATTTTATCAGAAGATGCCATTAATCAAAATGTTTCAGAATGGGGGTACTTTCATAATGGTGTTTCATCGGGGTTGAGTATTAACAAAGATTCAAAAGGGATATCGGGCAGTTGGATCATCTTCAATAAACCCCCAGAATTGAACTCTCAACATGCTGGTTTCTTGTTGGGATTGGGACTTAATGGACATTTGAAAAAATTGGAGGAATGGCATATTTACAATTACCTAGGCCCCAAACATCCATTAACAAGTGTTGGTTTATTGATTGGTATGGCAGCAAGCTTGAAAGGATCAATGGATAATAAGTTAACCAAAGTTTTATCCGTTCATGCTGTCGCACTTTTACCTCAAGGTGCTAATGATTTGAACGTTCCGATTATGGTGCAAACAGCCGGTTTGATTGGGATTGGATTATTATATTTAGAAACCCAACATCGACGTATGAGTGAAATCTTACTCTCTCAGCTTTGTGGATCAGTATTTCAAAATGATAATGAAGAAATCCATGAGGGGTATCGTCTTGCCGCTGGCATTGCCCTTGGTTACGTTAATTTGGGGAAAGGAGATGATTTAAGAGGGTTGAATGATACACATGTAATTGATAAGTTACTTTCATTGTCTGTGTCAATGAAAGATTATCAACCGGTTCAAGAGCTTGATAAATCAAGTTCTGGAGCAATCTTAGCCCTTGGGTTTATTTATATGAAAACTGAGAATAAACTGGTAGCCAATAAATTGAAAGTACCAAGTTCTGAGCAATTATTGGATTATGTCAGATCTGATTTATTATTATTGAGATGTGTTGCGAAAAATTTAATTATGTGGGAATCAATTGGAGATACAATTGAATGGGTTGAAAGTGAAATACCCGAATCATTACTTGAAAAATATTCATTAAGTACGATTGAAGTATTGGATAGTGACCAATTAGCCTATTTCAATATTTTAGGAGGATCATGTTTATCAATTGCAGTCAAGTATGCTTCAAGTCATAATATTGAAGCGCGGAATACCTTATTACATTTCTTGGATATGATGATGGTTATTTCCATGACTCCTGCCACCAACTATGATCAAAAAATTGCTTATAATAGTGCCAGTAATATTCAAAATTTATTAGCATTGGCATTATCCTTGGTTATGGCTGGTAGTGGAGATTTGGAGACTTTCAGAAGGTTACGTATTTTACATGGAGATACTCATAAATCTATGGGATATGGGAATTATATGGCCAGTAATATGGCACTTGGATTTCTTTTCCTTGGTGGAGGACAATATGCATTTAGCAATTCTAATTTTGCCATTGCTTGTTTATTAACTTCACTTTATCCCGTTTTCCCTAATGAAAATAATGATTATGAGATTCATTTACAAGCTTTAAGACATTTTTGGGCATTATCGGTGGAACCTCGACGGTTAATTGTGAGAGATGTGAATACAAGAAGAGCATGTAAAATCCCGGTTACGATTCAACTTCGTAATGGTAAAATAATGGAAACTTTGGCACCATGTTTATTACCTCATTTATCGGAGATTTCCATGATTAGTACTAAATCCCCTGATCATTTTAATGTTCAGATTGATTTAAATCTTAATTCTGATTATTTGGAGATTTTTAAAAAATCATTAACGGTGTTTGTTTATAAAAGACGAAATTATCAATTACTCAAGTCTTCGGTCAATGATTTATTAAGAAATGAGAATAAATCCCTTCAAATTCAAAATGGAGAAGTTCAAATTAATACCGATATTTATAAATTCCTCCATTTGGATTTTATGCAAAACTGCAGTGATTTTGAAAAACAAATATTACTCTATGAAAGTAATGAAGATGAATCACAGTCGGAATTAAATGCCAATTCTTCTGGCCTTTCGGTCTTTAATATAATTGATAACAAAATTGAACTTGAACGAATGGCTACGCGTCCCAAAAGCATTCAGGACCTTTGGAATATCAAGCTTTTGTTCGCATTTAGTGATCGCTTATTGAATGATGGTTTACATTACGTGAGCTTGGATTTCATCGAACAGCTCAAACAGCAAGCCTGGGAACTTGCTAATAAATAAACCTACTCCTTATTTATTTATTTAGTTATTTAGTCTTTTTTTTTTTTTTTACTTTTTCATCTGTCTTTGTTCTCGTGTGGCCCCCTTTTAGCTAGATATAGAGTGAACTTTGATTGCAAATACAACCCAGTGGCACGCCAGTGTCATTAACAACTGTAGCCACTACTGTGCCTCCCAAATAACTCACTATCAAGAGGTGGGAACAAGTTGAGATCACAGAAGAGTAGAACTTACAACCCTTATGGTATTATTATTCGCATATGATTAAGTTTTCTTTTGTTTTTTGTTTTATGTTTTTCAGCACACGATTGTTTTGTTCATGTTTTTTCCCCTTCAAGTTTTTTTATACGAGCATTTTGATTTATTTATTTATTTTTTTTTTTTTTTTCGCCGGTTTTAGTTGAGATCTGAAGTCTTTTTTTTTTTTTTTTTTTTTTTTTTTTTTTTTTTTTTTTTTTTTTTTTTTTTTTTTTTTTTTTTTTTTTTTTTTTTTTTTTTTTTTTTTTTTTTT
Organism: Hyphopichia wangnamkhiaoensis; assembly: GCA_030578475.1. NCBI lineage: Eukaryota > Fungi > Ascomycota > Pichiomycetes > Serinales > Debaryomycetaceae > Hyphopichia > Hyphopichia wangnamkhiaoensis. The sequence continues at coordinate 121,935 of JAJMSM010000043.1, forward strand.
TTTTTTTTTTTTTTTTTTTTTTTTTTTTTTTTTTTTTTTTTTTTTTTTTTTTTTTTTTTTTTTTTTTTTTTTTT